>LOJH01041240.1:0-14147 GCA_001685095.1 Ellobius talpinus
ACACTTACCACAGCACTAAATGATTAGAAAAAATGCTCTTAGCTAAATTGTACCTCATCCTACAGTGTATAATTGCAGGTTTGCTCGTGTTAATTTAAAATACTTAAAAGATAGCAGAAAAGGAGATAATTCAAGATACAAGAATTCAAAGCTAAGAAGAAAAATCTATCTTGGAAAAAGTTAGACACAGTGATTCGCTTTGAACTTGGCCTGTGATCTGACCACAGTGAGAGCTCAGGATTTTTACAGGATGACTAATTCAAGTTGGGCTCTCGGGGGAATCATTATAGTTGATGAGAAGGAAGATCATGCTCTGCCAAGGAAATGAGTGATGTCCCTCTCATTTCAAATAATTCTGGCAGGCAGGGTTTGATTGACAGCTCTTCACGTTCGAAACAGTCTCAGCACGGGCACCATTCCAGGAACCCTGCCCCAACAGTAGCCAAGATCCCCAGATTGCAGCCCCTTACATAAAATGATGCAACAGCATTTGCGTATAATGGGTGTGTTTGCTGGTTTCTACTTCAAGTCTTCTCTAGCGTAGTGAGGATGCTTATTATCATGCTAATGGACTGGAAAGAACTATTATACTCAATTATTTAGAGGATAATGACAAGGGAAAGGGAAAGTCAGCCTGTGTTCCGCACGGATTCATTTTTATTTATTCAAATATTTTTTCCATCCTTGGTTGGTTAAACCAGATGGAGAACTCACGGACTGTGTGATATGACATATTTGGGTTCTCTCCCCTTCTCCTGTTTATTTTTCCTTTTTACTTTTCTTTTCTTTTTTTGTCATTTCAGACAATTAGTGTTCAGCTGAAGCAAATGACGTAGTTTGTCTAATCCAATACTCTAGTTCACAGGTATAAGAATTAAGATTTAATGGGAAGGTGATTTGCCAGCTGTCCCTACTGAATTTTTTAATTAAGATTTGTGCCCAAATGTCCTGTTCTCTAAACTGGTGTCATGTGTCCTTATTCCATCATGTCCCTGATCACAGGTAAATGAGCGAGCTCAAGCATGTGAAAATCAGTCAGTCAAAAGAACAATGAAAAATTGTGTGAATGCTTGGAAACAAATTAATTCCTTAGAGTAATGACCATGTCAGAAAAGAGAACTGGGGAGGTGGAGCAGGTGTGTGGGGGGGGATAAGAAAAATCTAGCATTGGTGGTTTAATTGATTGGTGCTCCTTGTGATGGTTTGAATGAAAATGGCCCCCATAGGAGTTGCACTATTGGAAGTCTGGCCTTGTTGAAGTAGGTGTGGCCTAGTTGAAGGAAGTGTATCACAAAGGGTGGGCTTTGAGGTTTAAGAAGCTCAGTGTGTCACTCTCTCTTCCTGCTGACTGCCAATCCAGATGTAGAACTCTCTGCTACCTCTTTGGAACCATGTCTACCTGCAAACTGCCATGCTTCCTACCATGACAATAACTGACTAAATCTCTGGACCTGTAAGCCAACCCCAATTAAATGCTTTCCTTCTAAGAGTTGCCATGGTTATGGTGTCTCTTCACAGCAGTAAAACCCTAACTAAGATGTTCCTTAATATCTATCTTAGTTACTTTTATATTGCTTTGTGATAAGACACCATGACCAAGGCAACTTATAGAAGACAAAGTTTAAGGGGGGCCCACAGTTTCAGAAGGTTTGAGTCTATGATCATCACGGTGGGTGGTTGTGATCATGGCAGCAATAGGCAGGCAGGCATGGAGCTTATATCCTGATTCAGAAGTCCAAGTTGGAGGGAGGGAGAAAGAGAAGGAGAGAGGGAGGGAGAGGATATTAACTAGAAGTGGCCTGACACCTGCAGTGACCCATGTCTTCCTCAGGGCCACACCTCCTAGTCCTTCTCAAATAGTTTCACCAAATGGGGAACAAGCATTCAAATATATGAGCCTATAGGGTGCATTCTCATTAAAACTACCACACCAGTGACACTAAGCCAGAACCATGTCCAAAATACAAGATATTCCGTGAAACAGCATTACGTTTGTTAAAATTCAATTGACTGAACAAGTGGTTTAAGTTCACAGCTATGTGAACCCTTTAAAAAGTGAAAGAAGCCCAGCCCAATTTGACTTTCTATACTTAATGTGGCTGAGATGTTAGTACATCCATTGCTGTTCTTGCTTTGAAACTTATTTTATGCATGTGAATGGTAGGTGTGTATGTACGTGTGTGTGTGTGTTTGCATGTAAACTGTCTATGTACCTTGTACCTATAGAAGCCAGAAGGTGTTTGTTGACAGATTTTTTTCTTTCATACTCACAAATAACAATGTGGAGACTTATTAATATGGAAGTTCAGCCTTAGCTTAGGTTTGTTCCTAAGTAGCTCTCATAACTTAAATGAACCCATTTCCATTCATCTACCTTCTGTCCTGCCACACCCATCCTGCTTCTTCTGTGTCTCCTGGCATCTCTCTAGTGTGCCTAGATTCCTCCTCCTCCTTCCTCTCTCTGCCTGTCTCCCCTCCTAGCTATTGGCCATTAAACTTTTTATTACACCAATCACAGCATTTATACTTTCATGCAAAGTACAAATATCCCTCAACTGATATTGGATCTTCCGGGACTGGAGTTAGAGACAGTTGTGAGCCACCATGTGAGTGCTGGGACTCAAACACCGAATCAAGCTCCGGTCCTCTGTAAGAGCAGTCAGTGTTCTCAACCTGTTGATTCATTTCTCCTGCCCATTGTTTTTATTTTAACTAGTGGAATGTTTGAATTTTAAATATCGTTGGTGATAAAAATTCTCATTACAATTCTAGAGTGATAAGCCCTTAGCAGCAGGCACCTCCTTGATTATCTGTTCTCTCTGAAGAATCCTGTGTAATTTATGAAAACCCCAACAGTAGCAGATGATGGGGGTAGGTATCAATATTCTGTATCTGAACCTGCCCAGGTGTCCCTGGTGGAGTTGAGAGTGATGAAGGACTCGAACAGGTATACATGTGGACGAGAGTGAACGTTCTCCATTGTTAGCAGCACTCTGGTCCCACCAGCACTCTGTATAGTCAACACATGGCATTCCGCTTTCCTTCCTGAAATGCCATAGAACTTCCTGAGTACATTTATAATGGCTCACAGAAGCTGCACAATTTTTAAATCTTGGCAGTGAAACTTGACAGGTTAAAAAGTCGGAGGTTGCCATGACCATTGCCAACAGCTCCCTATGTGCTTGGGCCTCCAGAGGAAAGCCCCTTCGATTAACTTTTCTTCAGGTGTCATGAGACTGAATGTTACTGAGTGTCTTAATTAAGGCTTCTATTGATGTGATGAAACACAGAAAACACATGACCAAAGAAACTTGAGGAAGAAAGGGTTTATTTGGCTTAATTTCCATATCATTGAAGGAAGCCAGGACAGGAACTCAAACAGGGCAGGAACCCAGAGGCAGGCGCTGATGCGGAGGCCTTGGATGGGTACTGCTCCTCATGGTTTGCTCAGCCTGTTTTCCTATAGAACTCAGGACCACCGGTCCAGGGATGGCACCACCCAAAATGGGCTGGGCCCTCTCCCATCAATCACTAACTAGGAAAATGACTCACAGGCCTGCCTATCACCAGGTCTTATGGAAGCATTTTCTCCATTGGGTTTTTCTCCTTTCTGGTGACTCTAGTTTGTGTCAAGTTGACATAAAAGTAGGCAGGACACTGGACATTTCTGAGCATATGCCAGTGTATTCTCTCCCTCATCTCCATCCGCATTGTTCTCCAATATTAGGGAGCTTAAATACTTCTCTTCGGATCTACACTGCTATTACTCCTATTGGGCGTTGATCTATCGAAATGGTCATATGCCTACCCAACACTTGCTTTCCTAGCTGTAGCTCCTCAGTTACACTGCAGCTGATTTGGGGCTACCATAAAAATAGCGAAGCTATATTAAAGGATTTCTTTTGTACACGGGGATGGGAATGGAAGAAATTAAATCCACTGCACAAAGATCAAGCAAAATGAAAGACGAAAATCTGTCATTGAGTACCACACTGGAAAGAAAAGGAGGGGAAATTTGCTGTAGCCGTCAACATTTGGGAGGGGTGTTTAGAAGGGCCTCGGGAAATCTTGGAGCTGCTGAGCGCGTTCTGTGAAGACAGCTGCCTTCTCAGCTTGAAGCCTGTCCCAGCCTCCTCTTCCTTTTCCTCTTCCCTTATTTCCCTTCTAATTTTAAATAGGTGGGAGGATGTGACAGGAAATAGCAGGAGGGTAAATTAAGTGTGGGGAGCCACATTTAAAAAAAAAACGATGGGAACAAGACCCAACTCCCCCCTCCTCCTTCAGTTCTATGGAACATTGAAAAGTAAAATATTGTAACAAAGACTCTGGCCCTGGGCTGTTTCAGGGCCTTGGCATTGATCCGTAAGAAGAGTGAACTAGTTTCCATACACTTCACACCAGTGACAAGCCCACAGATATTTCACAGGGCTCCTCTTTGAGTAGGAGACTTGGGGTCAGATTTCAGGGGCTCAGAACCAGCTACACAGTCAGATAGATGGTTCAGCAGTTAAAGATGCTTGCTGTCACGCCCAAAAACCCAAGTACCATTACCAGAGCCCACATGATGGAAGGAGAGAGGCAACTTTCCACATTCTGTTCTCCAACATCCAAGTATATGTGGTGGCATGGACACACACACACACACACACACAAACACACACACACCTGAGCATGCACACACACATACGGGCAACACACTGAAAAAAATTGTAATTTTAAGAATCTAGCTGCACTAGTAGGAGCCTGAGGGGGTCCAGGATAACAGGAGAACATAGCTCACAGAATCAACTAAGCAGGGTTCAAAGGGGCTTACAGAGACTGAAGGAAGAATCATGGAGCCTGCATGGGTCTGTGCTACGTCTTCTGCATATGTGTTATGGTTGTAGCTTGGTCTTCTTGCAGGACTCCTAACAGTGGGAATGGGCATGTCTGACTATTTTGCCTGCTTTTGGGACCTTCTTCCTCCTACTGGGTTACCTTGTTCAGCCTTGATAAGTGCCTAGTATTATTGTAACTTGTTGTGACATATTTGGTTGATATCCACTGGGGATCTGTTCTTTTCTGAATGGAAATGGAGGAGGAGGAGATCTGGGGGAGATGGGAGGAAGACGGGGGCATTGGGAGGAGTGGAGGGAGGGGAAATTGTAGTTGGGATGCTGTGTATGAGAGAAGAATTTTTTTTAAAAAAAAATCCAGTTGCACAAATCCATCCTGTATCCCACTCAACCTATTCTCAAAGCCCCAAACAGGACATTCAAGACTTTGTAGAAATCAAATTTTGATTTCTGACACCTTCCTTTTATTCTTGTGAACAAAACACATCCTCCCAACCAGATGATGGTTCCCTTTGTCCCCTTCCCCGCGGCCTGGATCTCATTCCAGTTCAGGTGTGATTTCCAGTATGTAGATCTTAACAAAAAACATTGTAGGAACAATTTGTACGTTGGCTGGGTTTGTAACCTATAACCAGCTCCAGAATGTGTGATGATGTTCACCTCCAACCCATGTCTGGAAAAAAGGGATCGAGGGTTGTTTGGTGTCATTTGTAGCAGAAGCATTTTTGGTTGCTGTTGAGAAGAATTGCTGGTGTATAATATTTTGGGAGTATTTGATCCCTGGTGACTGCCAGTCTTTTTTTCCCTGGAGGTAGTTAAGCAAAAGACAACACCCACCTTGTCCACTTGGGAGCATTAACCTTTCTGTGGGAACCAATGAGTGAGCAGCCATGTTGCCTCCTCTACCACCCTTCCACATCCTGTGGCTGGGGCCAACTGCGTATCCTTCAGTCAGAAAACAGAAAAGGATGAGACATTGGGTAGCCAGGTGGGCTTTTCTTGTGATGAAATTTCCATGACATTCTAGTGTCTAATGTAGCATAACCGGAGAAAACTGAATCCATCATACAAGAAAAGGTTTTATTTGTATTAATCGATCATCCAACCAGATGTTATGCAAAATACAGAACATGACAAAGACAACACAATGTATAATGTGCTTTCTGTCTGCTTCAATGATCAAAGTTTGTAAAACTGCAAGTTCAAAGCAGACAGTAAAATTTAAAGATAAGCACAGTAAAGAAAAGTGCTTTATGCATGAGGGAAGAGGGAGTAAGAAACAGTGAGCTGCTTTAGGGCCTTAAACTCGGGTTCCTCAACTCTTTCTCTGTTCTCTCTCACTTTGGCTCTATCTTGAGGAAAACATTTTTCCACTGGGGATGGGGAGGAGGTTAAATTGTTTGTATCTTTGAATCCAAAATGCATGGCCAACTCCCTCTCTATCCCTCTGGAGTCCTATAGGTGAGAGCGTCTTGTGAACTCCCTAGACAGCTTATATTTTGGACTGAAGAGAATTCCAACACATATCACTTCTAAAAGAATTACCGTTGTAAGGTGGACCTCAATCAATCAGAGCAGATTTCCTCTAGCCACTGACACTGTCCAATCAGAATAAGAGTGAGTCGGTGCCTACGTGGGAGTGAACAGACTCATCTTCTGCTCTAATGACACAGTGTTCATTACCTCTGTGAGGAGGGGGGTCTGGCAGGCCCTGGTTGGGCTCTGACACGAGATCTGCCTGACAATGGTTATTTGCCGTAAGACCGATTTTAAGAATTTGTATGTAAACTGTTATCCCGTGCCCTGCTCCACCAGGCAGGCCTTATGCTCTCCTAAAGGTAAAACAGGCAAAAGGAATCTTCTTAACAAGGATTTTCGTTTTATTCCCAGGGAAAAGACCTGACTTCATCAGATCTCTCAGGCATTAGAAAGCACCTTCCCTATTTTCCTCAGCAGTGAATTTCTTTAGCTGCGCAGCACCGCTACCTGACAGAAAGAGAATCTCAAGAAGTGACCTGTCCCTTGTTAAGCAGCAGGGAGGCTTTGAGGCAGCCCCTGTGATTGGGGGCACCTTGAAGAGAGAAGGAGAACCCCATCAGTCCTTTTCTATACCAGTCTCCTCTGTGCAGAATACTAAGTCCAGATATAGCAGGCACCATGGCACATCGCCTTTCACCGGTGTATTTGTGCAGAGAAACACGACCTGGTCCTTCCCCAATGTGGCCGTGAACTGCCTGCATCTGATCCCTTAATGATCGGGTTAAGTGGACTTCTGATCGTGTGTTCATTTAATAACTTCTCTGTGCTTTGTGAGTTCAGGAAGCCATGGCTAATTCACAACTAAAAGGAGAGTTTCCCTAACGTGTGCCTTGATCTAGGCGCACCATACACGCCACATAATTTACTCTGTTCACTTGAATAGAATACACACATGCATTCATTTGTGCCAGTCTATTCTCCTTGTAGCTTTTAAAATCTGACCTTGAAGCTCATTCTTTGTGGGAAATTGCAGTCTTATTTTTTTTCCATTTAGTATTGAAGTAAAGAACTGTGATGTTTTTATTATGAGTCTGGGGGAAGGAGGTGTTTGATAATACAAAAACCATACCCCTAAAGTTCACCCTGATAACAAAATTCAAAACAATATCCTGGAAGGTCAAAGCAATTCTTATTTTTAAGGCTTAAAATAGCTAGTTTTATTCAAAACTAGCTTCAAAAGCAGTTAGCTAAAATTAAAAGGCAGCTTTAAAAGTGAAAGTAGTTATTTAAAAATTCCATTACACATTGCACAGTATTTAATTTTAAATGATATTTAAGAGGTACATTTAAAAATATAAAATGCCTATCAAAAACTCCAGTGTGACTGTCACACAAATGTTTATTATACTTGTTAATATATACAATAACTAATTTTTTAAAATGTGTCAAGTTACTATTTTTGTTTTGTTTTGTACCTTAAGCATTCTGTTAGTGGATTCTAACATATTTAATTTATTGGGTCTTACTGTAGTTCCTTAAAGGGTCACAAGAGAATTTTATATGACTATGCCATGATTCACATCTGATCTTCAAATGGAATAGGCAATCAGCTTCCTTTCCAAAGGTGCCTGTAAGAACAAACCTAGAAAGATTAAACTTTCTTTCCATCACACAGTTTAAGTGTGGGTTTTTGTTGCTATTCGTTTTTTGTTTTTTTCGGGACAGGCTTTCTCTGTGTAGTGTTGTGGAATGTTAGTTTAAGATGTGTTCGATTCATTTATGCTGTGAAATATTTGTTTAGTGATGCAAAGATGTGTTGCCTTCTTTTCTGTTGCATTTGTTTAACTCTGTGCAGCTGTGTTACTTTGCCTGCCTAAAACACCTGATTGGTCTAATAAAGAGCTGAATGGCCAATAGCTAGGCAGGAGACAGACATAGGTGGGGCTGACATGCAGAGAGAAAAAAGTAGGAGAAGTCTGGGCTCAAGGGAAGAACAAGAAGTCAGGAAAGGAGAAGGGAAGGGTGATGCTAGGGGCCAGTTACCCAGCTACACAGCCAGTTACGGAGTAAGAAAGAAAGAAAGATACATAAAATAAATATAAAAAGCCCAGAGGCAAAAAGTAGTTAAAGAGAAACTGGATAATAATTTAAGTTAGAAAAGCTGGCTAGAAACATGTCAAGCTAAGGCTGGGCATTCATAAGTAAGAATAAATAAGTCTCTGTATATTTATTTGGGAGCTGGGTGGCAGGTCCCCTGAGACTAAAAAACTAAAGCAAAACAAACCCAAATAATCAGAGAGAAAAAAAAAAGCAAGCACAAAACCAGCTATGGTGTAGTTCCCACCATCCTGGAACTTGTTCTGTAGAACAGACTGCTCTTAGACTTAGAGATCTGCCTGCCTCCGCCTCCCAGATACTGAGATTAAAGGTGTGAGCCACTCTTCCAGGTTTTAAATGCAGATATCTTGATTCCCAAGCAAACCCGTGTTTATCGTTACTGCTATTTTTCCTGTTGCAAATGGTAATAAGAAAAACAGTTATATCTCACTCAATCAATGCCATGGGCAGGTCTTATTGTTACCGTTAATACTTCCTAACAGCGACAAAAGCTCTGCCCTGGGTGAAGCCGCAGCAGCTCATACTGTTTCCCAGGGTGCTTTGCACAGCCTTGCTCCTGCAGCACTGGCTGTTTCCCAGCATGCTTTGCACAGTCTTGCTCCTGCAGCGCTGGCTGTTTCCCAGCATGCTTTGTGCAGCCTTCATCATGTGCATCTTCTATCAGTCCATTCTTTGTATGTTCATCTGAGTCTACAACTAAGCTTCAAATGCTGACAGAGTTTCTAAGAAAGGGCGCCCTTTACAATATAAAAAAGTCCTGATTTTTGCCTAATTTGTGATGAATTTTACCACACTCCAAGCAAGAACATTGTTACTTAACTATAGTGGACAGCAGTAGTCTTTAACTGTTGGGCAAACATCCAGGCACTGGTCAAAATGCATGTGAAAATATATCAGTCTCTGGAAGCCCAACTCCTATTGCCTTATGGTTTAATTTGTTCATGCAAATGGTCTCGGGTGATGAAGAAAATCACTGGATTGGAAAATCCACGGTCCATGTGTCTTTTATGACTTTTTAAAAATTTGTATAAATTGCCATGTGAGCAATAGAGTATGCCTTCACCTGAATTCCGACAATGTATCAGAGAGGAGAGCTACATGTTAAAATTATTGAGTGTAATGACTTATGGATTATAACACCTATGCATAAAATTCCTCAGATAAGTAGATTTAATGCATGAAAACCAAAAACTAAATGAAACTAGTAGAGGCCCCACAAGACAAGCAGCACCTGAGCTGATAAGGAAGCAGTAGGACAGTTATGGGTTGGCAGTGTGCCAAAAGTATCCTTCTAGCTCCTGAACGGAAATGTGCAACCAAGAAGAGTCTCAGGTCTTGAAGTCTTTATGACTGTCACTGCCAAAAGAAAAGTCCAGAATCCAGGCAGGTTTTGTGAGAGGAAAAATAATCTTGGGAGTGATTTCGAGATAAAGAATTTGACATAAGAGCGTAAAAGGAACTCACAGGCCAGCAGAATTGCAAGACACATCTGACCGTTTATATTTTCAAGATATGAAATACTTGATACGTTGTTTCTTGGTGGAGTAGCCTTCTGCCTATCCCAGACCCGGCCGCCTCCTCCCTCCTTCTCCTTTGAACACTGAAGACCTATTATATCCATGGCACTTGGTCTGCTGCTGTTCAACAGAGCAGTGTAGAAACTCAATGTCATTTCTGGCAATTTGAGAATTCCCAATGACTTCCATTAGGCAGCTGAGGAGTTGTCCACTGCCCTCTGTGACCGCTGGTCCCTCTACCTTCTAGGAAGTCTTTGAAGATCCGGCCTCTTGGTTTATTTTTAGGTTTCCACACTGGCATCCATTGTTGACTGAACTTGACCAAATTTAATTTTCAAAGGCCTTGCATGGTAGACATTTCCCTGGTCATGTTGGGGAGCTTTGGGCTGCAGCTCCAGGTCATGGCCTCTGGATATATGCATTAAGAAAGGCCTAGCAAGCGAGATGTGAGAGAGACCGTCTGTCCCTCGAAGCAGATTCCACATCCTCATTGGTAGTTTAGAATGATCATTAATAACTGACATTGTCAAGAGTGCCTTCCTCTGAGAAGATCCTGCCTGGGGGATAATGGAGCTACCAACTGTGGTCAAAGAGACTCAGGAAGCACTGCCTTTTGGTGTCAGAGTACAAAAACAGAGGCAGGGCAAAGAATCTGTATCCTGTAAAATCTGTGGTAGAAAGGTCTTCCTGGCTAACTTTGGGAATCCTTAAGAGCCTGCAGAGAGGTATCTTTCTTTTTCCCCCCGTTTAGTTAAAGTGCAGCGATGCTAAGCACCTGGTCTTCCTTTACAGCTGCTCAAAAGCCAAATGGAAATATCAGCTGTGCCGTCCTGCATGCTAGAGTGGGTGTGCTCCATGCTTTGTCTTTCATGCATCCAGACTGGCATTTCCTCTCCTTGGCTGTCACTATCATGTGGCAATTTCTACTCCCCACAGGCTTTGGCTAACACATTATAATCTACAGCAGGGCTAATGAAAATAAGATGTAGGATACCAAAGGGTGTCTTCAAGGGCCCTTACTATATCTATCAATTGATGATAGACATATTTTCTTACTAGCTCAGGTTGGGGAGTAAGTATCCACAAGGAAATTTTCATATCAAATACAGTTGGGATCTTCCTCGTCCCCCTTATCTTCTATTATTGATCAGAATACCCTAATGGCTATTAAGTAGGTGTGCCCCTGCAAAGGGAAATAGGAGCCACAGCAGCCTAAAGTGGAGGGAGCATCAGAGTTCAGATACAGAGGTGAGCTGGTGGCGGTGCAGACTCCCAGGGTTAGAGGAAAGTGAACTGTGAAGCCCAGCCCCCACAGGAAATCATTTTGGTAAGAAAGATGTCCCTGGAAGCAAAGGGATCCTGAGGACATCAGTGACTAAGAAGAAGAGGAAGAGGAGGAAGAGGAGAAAGAAGAGGAGGAGGAGGAAGCCGTTTATGTTGGAGAGAATGTGCAGCAGCAATTAACTACATAGACAGGGAGGTTGACCAAGTATGCATATGTAAAGTAGGAATAACGGGTGCCAAGTTTCTCAAGTTTTGGAGAAGGCGTTGCAAAAACACAAAGGAAGAAAAGAGAAATGACGCCTGTGGTTGTATTAGAATTAGAAACAACATGATCATCATGTGTAATGTAAGATATATATGGGAAGGAATATAAGAAGTAACTACATGTGTAGGGAGCCAAGGGAGCCCTGGGTGAGAAAAGTACTGAGCAAATGTGTTTTTGACATGGGCACGGCCATGACCCTATGACCAGGCTAAAGAGAGATGGCAAAGATCTCAGGAGTCTGAGTGTTTATGAGTGAATACAGTGTTTGCAAAGACTAGAAAATGTGGCTTCCTCTTGCAGGATGTTTACAGCCAGACATTGCTTTCTACAGAGACTAATCCCCCATCTCCCCACCCCACGCTGTACCCAATAAACATGCTGAGGTTCCAAGTTGTGTCAGTCAAAGAACCTCACCTGACCCTGTACACATATCTATGTGTCTGTCTTCTCTTCGTTCCCTTGCGTTCCCTTGGCACTGCTGCCAGGATCCCAGGACCCAGAGCCCTGTAGTTGACAGCATACACGTATACATGTATGTTCTACCGTTCTATCCCTGGAGAGGAGTTGGGCTAATGATACCAGTACGTGTAGTCCAATGGCATAACAAAATACTTAAGGCTAGGAGAGTTTAGAATAAAAAAGGCTTCTTTAGTTCAGTTTTAGAGGTTAAAAGTCAAGAATCAATCAACTCCACTGGTCCAACCAGTAGTGATGGCTGACTATAGGTAACACTGAGAGTGTGGGGGGAGGAAGAAGAGGAGCAGGAGGAACCAAGTGGTCAGCTTTACTCTGATAACCTTATAATGGGTGAGTTAAAGAAAAAGTATAAGAACTTTTAAGGCAATTTTGATCACTACCCACTTGGATGGAAGGTATGGATTCAGTGAGACATTTGTTAAATACGAAATGCATAAGGATCAGAATGGACAAGAATTGGAAGTTATGGTTTTACTAAAGTGAGGATACCCAGGTTACCTGCACAAAGTCTCCTAAGGTTCCCAAAAGAATGTTAAAATTCCTGGTATTTAAATTTCCATACCAGTACTGTGCAATGGAAATATCAAGCGAGCCTATTATGTGCTATTATAATATACATTATATTATATTGCCGTATTATATATTATATTACATATATAATATATTATATGTGCTATTATATTTTCTAGCAGTGGCACCAAAATGCGTTAACAGATGGAACATGTTTTAATAAGATGTCTTGTGTGACTTAGCATATTCAAAGTATCCTTCCAGCATCTGCTCAATAAAACTTGTTAATGAGTGGCACTATGCTTGTTTTTACCTAGTCACAAGAGCATAGTGTGTATTGGCACTTACATGTCATTCGCTCAGGCAGTGTGTGACTAATGGCCATAGTACTGGGCAACTTGGTTCTACACTTAAACTGTGTCTAAATCCCGACTCCTAAGTCACTGTTCCTCAAATACTCATTCCTTGGTATATTTACCATAGCCTCTTCTTGGACTGCTTTCCCCAATTTAAATTCTTCCTTTCGCTTGTTTACCTCTGGAAATTGCATCTGCTTCAACGAGTAGTCTCGTCATCTCCTTCTTCATCATCAGTCAAACTCCTCACTATGTTGTTTGAGCCCTGACTTTCACCTTTATTTGGTATGCGCTTAATTCCGCCTTGTACTAGAATTAGTGGTTTGTTTGCCTTTCTTACCGACTAAATCAGAGCTGTCGGTGGCACGTACCATTTCTTTCCTATTTACTTACCACTTATTCAGTAAATACTTGGCTCAATAGGAAGTTCTGTGGAAAGATCATGAGCTAACCCCTCCCAGGCTGCCAGGGACAAGAAGCAAACTGAAGAGGAGAAGATAAGCAGAGTTGGGACCAGGAGCCACAGTGTTGAGGACCCAGGGAAAGGAACACTCATTAGCCAGGGAACTCACTGAGGAAACTTCCTGAAGGCTTGAGCCCAGGGACTCAGACAGCTCTTATCTCTGCAATCCCATAATGCTCATGCTGCCTCCCTCCCATCCATGTTTGCTTTTCACAGTAACCACATTTATTCCTTAAGGGAAAGGTTGAAATTCAAAATTAATCACTGTGCTTGTGTGCAGTCACACAGAGCAACTGAGCCAAGTCTAGTCCTGCCTGCCGGGAGGAATGAGCCAAGCGAAACAACCCTTACTTACAAACAGCTCCTACTAGGAAGCAGGATTTGTGACGCGGATGATTTCTGCATGGCCATCACTAAGATTTCAAAAGCTTCCAGAACAACATGTTCAATGAATTCATTGATGCCTCAGGTATCTTTAATAGGATCAAAACCACTTCTCCTAGATAGAATGCAACTTCTAACTGGAGGACTAAGTCTAAGATTTGCACTAAAAGAGCTTAAAGTTGGAACGGCTGCTATGGTGCAGGGTGGGATACTGCCCTTTGAAAGAAATGTGGACACAACCCCTCCAAGGTATAGTCAAGGGGATGCTTTTTATTATAGACACCAGGGAGAAGACAGCCAGAAGCATCTGGATGGGTCCAGAGCAGGGGGAGAGAGCAGTCAGCTAAACATGACCAGCAGACTGAACCAGGCAATTAGAAAAAAACAGGGTGTGGGGAAGAGTGAAGGAGGAAGAGGAGAGAGAGAGAGAGAGAGAGAGAGAGAGAGAGAGAGAGAGAG
>LOJH01041243.1:353-14437 GCA_001685095.1 Ellobius talpinus
TGTGTATATGTGAGTATATGTGTGTATGAGTATGTATGCCTTTGTATGTGTGTGGGATAAAACACAAGTAAAACACTGCATCAAATGCCCTAAGTTCTCTCACTGCACTGTAAATTACATCCAGGCCAAGTAACTCCCAAACTTTGTGTAGACTGTCAAGAGAAAAATAAAGTGTTTCATCTCACATGAAATCATGAAGTTCATCATGCAGCTCTCTCAGAATCATTGTACCACACACAAGTTAAAGCTCACATTACAACATTGCGCCATTGAGCCAGAAAAAAATGTGACCCAAAGTTTAGTAACTGAAAACATTCACAGAGACAGCTTTTTAAAGCAATTTCCTTGCTTTCATTTTTGTGTATTCAGAATTTAATTGCTGATTTGGTTGGCATGCCAGCCCCACTGGTGAAGGGACTAACCATGCAGTGCCACACACACATTTCAGTCACTAGGGGAGACTTAGTTTAAAGCTGGCTGAGGTGAGGTTAAGGGATGACTCAGTGGTTAAGAGCACTGGTTGCTCTTCCAGAGGACCCAGGTTTTATTCCCAACACACACATGGTAACTCACAAGTGTCAGTGACTCCAATTCCAGAAGACTCAGTGCTCTTTTGGCCTCTATAAGCATCAACATGTACCTGACATTTATACAAGCACAACAATAGATGTGAAAAGGAATCAATGAATAATTTTGAAGCTGGCCAAGGCCTTTGTATGACAGAGATCTTACATCCCTCTGGTCCAGGACTGAGTGAGGAGAAGGCCAGCGTTGGCCACACAAGTCACTGCTGATGATTCTGTCCTTTGGCCAGCACTGCTGAGGCCTGGGCTCCAAGGTAAGTGCAGATGTTCTTGGGGTTAGCTCCTTTAAGATGAGCCTTAGAAATCATGTGGCAAAATGCATTGGGTAAGCCCAAATATCTTAATCTAAGATATGAGTTAAATAGCTAAATTTAAAACCCCTTAGGTACAAAAAACATGATTGAGTCAGGAGTTGAGAATGTGACAGTAAGAAAGGCAAATTAGCATCTTTAGGACTAGAAAGTAAAGTCAAAGCATGACACATAATTCTTCATTTGCACTGGGCACATAGCTAGAAAGTTATGGTCTCTCAGGCACATGGTCATAAGATGACAATTGTTTTATAAAAAACAGAATGTTTTTCTTTAATCTTTCAATGTTATATAGATAAGTAAATAATAAGGCAAGAGTTTGGAAAAATATATGGCTTAAGAAGTTTTAGAATGTTGTTAAATTGTTTCACGATGTCCCAATGCTAGTAAGACATCTGCCATACTAGAAGCAGACAGTGACCTTCATTCATTGTTTCCTTTAGGAGAGCCATGTCTATCTTTCACAAATGTTAACAGTTAGCTTCTTTTATGAGGGTTTCCATATATTCCAAATCTAACTCAAAACTGTTCTTTAAATCTTACCCAGTGGCCTAATTTTAAGTCTTGTCTTCAGGGTTATGATACTTTCTATGTCAAAGAATCAAATTGTAGCAGGACCCCAAGCCCTCCAGAAGTGGAGGTATATGGATCTCTCTGAGTCTGACTCTAACCTAGTCTACATAGTAAGTTAAGGTCTGTGAGAGAAACACAGTAAAACCCAGTCTCAAAATTAAAAAAAATAACGGATCCCATTGAAACCCCCAATTAATCCAGGCTGTTGTCAAAGTTATTGGTGGCTCTCCACAGAGAGTAAGGTCCTATTACTTATGATAGCACCTACACAACTCGTTGAACACGTACCTGTTGCCTACCTATAACGCCTTCACCACTACAGACTACTAATCATAGTGCTAGAAGGTATTATGCACACTCTCAAAGGAGAAAGGTAAATACAAACCCTAGTTATACAATAGTGACTGAGATTCAAGGTGTGCTGGTCCAATAGTAGCACAAAGCTTGTTGGAAAAAACAACCAATATCTGGTTTGAGTTAAAGCCATTCCATGAGATGGAACCCATACCCAAAGCTGCTGAGAAAGCAAAGAACCTGACACCACAGACCTAGGGGAAAACCAAATATTACTACTGTTCTGTTAAAGCAATGCAGCAATAAAATGACTCCTAATGGCATCTGCCATCCTCATAGATCCATGACTTTCTCAGGCATCATCAGAGAAGCGTTCTCCTGCAGCAGATGAAAGGAAACAAATACAGAGAACTACAGCCAGACAATATGCAGGTGCAGGAAGAGAGAGACCTTGGAATGTTCAGCCCTTAAAAAGGGATATCTCTACTAAATACCTCCCCTCCGGGCTTAGAGAACTCTGAGGGGAAAAAGGGGGAGGCAAAAAGAGAATAAGAACCAGAGGGGGTGTAAAACACCAAAGAATTAAGGCCTTCTAGATAAAACAGGCACATATGAACTTACATGGACTGTGGCAGCATGCACACAGCCTGCCTGAGTCTGCATGAGATGGAGTCCTAAGGTTGAAAGGAAAAGTAGACATATACACCCCATCCCTGACAAAGAAGCTATCTACAATTGATAGCCACTTGCAAATGAAAAATTCTTTTTCTCCAAGGAAATCTCAAAGGGGAAAGAAACAACTCTTTGAGCATATACCCCATGCACAGCAGTAAATGAACTCAACAGCATCTTTGGAGCTTCTTTGTCTCATAATGTTAAGTCAGGGATGATTGCTCTTTCTTTCTTTCTTTCTTTCTTTCTTTCTTTTCTTTCTTTCTTTCTTTCTNTTCCTTCCTTCCTTCCTTCCCTCCTTCCTTTCTTTCTTTCCTCTACCATACATGTCCTTATTATGGCTACCAGCTTTCTGGTTTTTGTGGGATTGCTGTGTGTGTATGTGTGATCATTTGTGTCTCTGCAGCTATATATATTTCTTGTGATTCTTGTTGAGTTTTTTCTTGTTTGGTTGTTTTATCATATTCCAACTAGTTTTTTATCTTATTTTTCCTTATGCTAGTTGATTTTCCTTTGAGACAAAGAATGTAGATCCGGATGGGAGGGACAGTGGGAAGGAATGGGGAGAAATAAGGGAAACTATAAACGAAATATATTATATGAACAAAATCTGTTTCAAAAAAGAGAAAAAACAAGGTTTCATAAGCATACACACAATGCAATAAAAGTTCTGTCAACCCTATGCTATTTGGCAATTTAAAGCAGTTTTTTAAAACTAAATTTGATAAGTCCTCAGTTCATTACTAATACCTGAACTGGATGCTTTGGTTTTTCATAATACATCTAATTTAACCTTATTTTATAGCAACACTGATAGTGAATAGATGTGGCATAAATGAATTTGAATCAAACATATGGTTTGAAACATGGGCAATAATATTTCATTTTTTAAAAATATTCATCAGAAAAGAACAAAAAATTCTTCAACCATCCTCCTATTTGGGTATATACACTCTGATCCAAATTTTTATTTCTGTATAACTTGTCATCATTATACTAAAAGCGGTGACACACGTGACAAGGTTATTATCCTGACTGTATAAAGGAAGTTTGTTGCTCAATAGCAATGTCACCATCCAGTGGATCATAAGACCACAAGTCCATGCAAAACAACAAGCAAAATACAGATTTTTTCAATTCTTATGAATGAAATTAGCAAATATTCCACAATGTATATAAGAGAAGTGGTAACTAGATAGCACAGGAGGAGACTTAGAGACAGATAGAAAAATTGTAAAGTCCTTTGTCTAAATTAATGTTCTTTATTTAAATGCTGGACAGAGGGTGAGAGAGTACTTAAACCAAGTTGCTAGGCAATCAGCAGAGATTTAATACTGAATTGTGCCTACACTTCCCAGCTATTCCAATAGACTGACTTCCCTCAGCCCTCATTTGCTTGCTGTAAAACAAGAATAATAAAAGCACTTAAGAATATTCTGTGACAAAGGAAGCATGTGGTTTTCTTTACAACATACACTATGCTTTCCATAAATTGTTGTGTATAATCATGTCAGTTCCAGCAGGAGCACATGGAGACAGGTATTGTACCATACCCATGGTAGACCAGTTGTATCATTTTCTAGTACAGCAGTGTATGCACGTGTTAGAGGCAACATAAGTCTCTATAAGTATATACGCAAGGAACCAAAAATCCCATCCTTAGTGGATTACTTTAAAGACAGCCAGAAATATACCTAAAGGCACTAATATGAACTACCTTTACATTTTACACTACTGTTCCTGCAGGAAGCCTAGAAGATTTTGCACAATTAATAGCTCCAAAATCTGTCCAAAAGGGGGACTGTAAAAGCCTTGCCTATCATGTATATGGCTCTGGGTTCAATTATTACTATTACCCAAAATATAATAATGATGATGATATTTATTAATAATGAAAATTCTAACAATAAATAAATAAATGTCATCAGGAATAATGACATACACCTCTAATCCCAGTAGAGATTAGGGGATTCAGAATTCAAGGTCATTTTTGGATAGATTAAAAAGTTCAAGACCATCCTGAGCTACATGAGACCCTATCTCAAAGTAAATAAGTAGATAAATATAAAAAGCATACGAACCCTCATCAAATTACATAAACCATCTTTTAAAAATAGAACAATAATCCAGATTTTAGGTTTTTCCCTAAACTGTAGAAATAGAAATGTTACTTTTTGGAAAATGTATAGTATGTCCTGAATTGTGAAAAATATACCTTAAAAATGCTGTGGAGCCACTTCTAATAGACACATATACAAAACATGACCACACCTAAGGCTCAGGGAACACTGGTAAAGAAGGAGCAGAAAGACTGTGGAACACTTTACTGTGAGACTGTGTCTCCTAGTAATGTCAGAAGCTACATTCATAGTCTCACCAACATGACTACCTAAGCATGAGCTGAATGGTAATGACATCAATAGACACAAAAATGAGGAAAGGGGAATGCAAATGCAGCCCTAGCCCTACATAAAGAACTCTGGAATGATTGCTCCATGGTTAAGAGCACTGACTGCCCTTCCAGAGGACTTGGGTTCAATTCCCAGCCCCCCACATGGCAACTCAAACCTGTCTGTAATTCAGTTCCAGGGAATCTGATACCCTCACTCTAATGCACATAAAATAAAATAAATATTTTTTAAAAATAAATAAACAAACAAGAACTGCCCACAACTAAGGAAACCTAAAAGTCAGAAAAATAGTCTTTCCAGGAAAGAGCACACAAGTGGTTATCTGATAATAAGTGGTCACCCTAAAAACATACATACAAGCAACATTATATAGATTGTGAAAGTTACGTTTGTGAATACATACATACACATATGAATTTAAAAATAGCAAGGAGGGATGTGAGGGATGGTTTGGAGGAAGAAAAGGAAAGGCGTATAAATGGTTCAGTTATATATAATCTCAAAACTAAAATGCCGTTATTTTGTTAATATGCCAGAATTTCTTATAGAGACACAGATCTCTGCACATTACCTCTTTAGAATCAAGAATGCCATGTTCAGGAATTGCCACCATGGGATGATCCGGCTTCACAGAAAAGATGCCCAGCTTGTGATCAGGAGCCAAAGTGAGGAGAAACAGATGTTTAGATTTCATTCCAACAGATAATTAGATAATGGTATCCTAATAGTGCACTGCGAACAGTAGTCGATTTTACCAACTGTAAGCACTGGGACTTAACTGTCATTTCAAATGTACAGGAACTATTTGGGCAGATGATGGGTACTTATTTTCCTGTCACACATCAACTCTAATAAGCCTGAGCAATACAGCAAACTGTCATTGGTTACTTATGTTTTCTAGAAAAGAAGCTAAGTGAAATTGATGTTTCAGACCTCATATGCTAGCCCCTGATAAATATCATTCAAAAGCAAAAACAACAGCTCATGTTTAGACTCACAATAAATATACATATGTCTCAAGACAGTATATATTTCCTAAGACAATAAAATATTATACAATGTTGGGAACTTCAATAATATCAAAACACAGAAACTTCATAAATCGTGTAATTCCACCAGATTAACATTATTATAATGTAATGCCACAGAGTAACATTTAACAAGAAGGGGGTTCTCTACATATGTAGGAATGTTTATTTTTATTGCATAGATTTTCTGAGTGCTCTGCAGACCCTTAAACCCACTAAGGAGGACAGAAAGTCCTCAACATGCCAGTAAAGGCCAGACTGTAACACAGAGAACTTGCACTAAAATCCAACTTCCCACCACTCTTCGTTTAAGACAGTATCACTTCATCGTCCAGGCTAGCCTAGAACTCACTATGTAACTCACTATGTAACTCGGGCGAGCTTTGATCTCATAGTAACCCATCTCCCTCAGCCTTCCAAGTGCTGGAATTAGAGGCATAAACTACCACTTGCAGCTTCATTCATCCTCTTTTGTGTCGCCTTTGTTGCTCCAAATTTAAGGTTCTGAAGTCATTTGCCAGGCACATTCCTTTCTGTTAGAGGCACATCAGGGTGAAAGAAATGCCTGGACTCCTTCACTTTCTACACGGTCCTGCTTGGAACTAACAGTGGAACAGCAGCTACCTCCCAATTCTTCAAAGAAAGTTCAAAGAGGCCGGTAAGTGAAGCAGTCCCGGGGAGCCTTTGGCCCAAGCTTCTGAACAGGCTCAGGAGGTACCCCCTACCTCCCCTGGCACTTCATCAGGCCCCTCTCAGTTCCAGCAGCTTTAAGGAACTGAGCCTGCTTTTACTGAAAATTCTCTCTTCACTGAATTCCAGTTCTTCACTCTATCCCAGCTACAGATCCTCCGCATATTGTGGCATCAGTTTTCCTCGGTGCAACTTCTTGAAGAGAATAAAGTCAGCCCCAGCTCTAAGTCACAGTCTGGGAAGCACCTGTAAACGTCTACTGCCACACGGTCGCATGCTCTCCCGGACTCTAAGCTTGGCTCAGGGTCAGTCCCTGTGTACTGTTCAAACTTCCAGCCTGAGTAATCGGTCCTGGACACAGCAGACTCGTAAGTACGCCTAGGCAAGGTGATGCAGCGTTTATACGGCTTCCCACGGTTTTGAAATCGCACATTTCATTATTCTTCTAATTTCCTAATACTTAGAAGAAGAATCAACCTGAAAACTTTAGACTTCAGAATTCCCTAAAAAGCATTTTGTTGAGATTAAAAAGGCAACAGAGGCAACGGAGGCAGTAGGTGGCGCCTACATTTATATTCCTTCCCTTCTTTCTAGCAGAGGCTCTCATTAACTTAGATCAAATACATTATCACTTCAATTTTCAAAACCTTTGTAGTGATTCCCTAATGAACAAAAGGGAACAGTAACTAACTGATCATAAATAATTATTAAGCCCTAAATTACTTCATTTGGCCTGAGAATGAACTTTTAGCACAGTAGATTTGTTCTTCCATTTTCTTCAAGACAGCTGAAGTCTGCTGGCATCTTATAAAGTTCACAAATTAGTCATATCAGATCATTTTATGCCCGTCACTTTGATGAGTTTGTTCATTAAGGATCTTAGTGTTTTGTTTTGTTTTGTTCTGCTCTGTTTTGTTTTGGATTTAGGAAATCTCTTCACTTTGTAGACCATGCGTTCATCCAACTCTGATCCTCCCATTTCAGCCTCTGGAGGACTAGGATTAGAAGCACAAGCCCTGACAGCAGTTGCTTCATTTAGGTAGCTCATGTCTAACCCTGTTTCACGGATAGGTGAAAGCAATAAGACAGAGTAATTTATAGAAGAGCCAGAGTAGAAATGGAGAGTAGAAATGGAGAACAATGGCTGGAGTCTGGAGGACAAAGTCTAAAGATGGGGCAATTGGAAGAAATGTGAGAGTCATGTCTATAAGAAGCCCTTTGGGTACTGTGAGAAAGCAAGGGGCACATGGTAGGAAAGTCCAGCATCAACAGAACCCACTGTCACTGTTGATGCAAGCATCAAGGCTGCCTGAAGACATTTTAGAAATCCATCAGAAGTGGGGCAGCAGGGAGAAAGGGAGAAAAAGGGATGGAGGAAAGGAAGAAGGAATTTCAGATGAAAATGTTATCTAAGATAAGACAGAGGATCATGGTTGAGGCAATGTGTCTTTCTCTCCTACTGTCCAGGATTCACAGAAGCAACAAACAGATGTGTTGACTAGGGCGGGTTATCTGGGAAATATCACAAAGGAATAAATGATAAAAAAAAACTCTGCTGAGTGTAGATATCAGGGAAAGCATGAAGAATAGAAATGTGGAGTGATTAGGGAAATAAAACACAGCAGAAAACTCTTGCAGGAGTCAGAACAGGTAGAATTTAAAAAGAAATGCATCATTGCTACACAGAGAAAAGATGCACATGAAGGGACAGAGGGCAACCCAAGCTTCACATGTAGTTGTATTGTTATGAAAAAAACAAATTACTATTTTGCCTCAAACAAAAAAATATAGCTGATAAATTATTCTTCCCACCTCAGCATTATTGAACATAGGACAGAGTGTGAAGTGGAACATGCAGGTGAGATGGAACTCGCGTATTTCCTTCTCAGGTGGAAACTTCCATCTTGGGTTCAGGATAGCAGCTGAATTCGACCTTTGCACACTCACTGCTGCCTCATTTAAATAGCATATTCATTTGCTTTCACTACACTTGATCAACTGCCAGCAAACTAGCACAAAACCTTATAAAGTGTTGACCGCCTGTGGGCTTTCGCAAGCATGCTGCTGCTTCTCCGGAGGCCAAATGACCTTGCACAAAAAGACAAAGCGATGAATTCTTCCCAGGCCATATGGAGAAATAAGAACGCAACAACTCAGACAAAGACACTTTGCAAATGTAGTAAGTCTTTCCAGACAACGTGGATTTCAGGACCATGATGTTCATGGAATATCTCCTGTCTGAAGGTGGAGGAGTATTTTGACTGCCAGAGACCCTAAAGAGGTTTTTTGTTTGTTTGTCTGTTTTTGCAGGAAGTTTTAACAGCTTGAACTCATCAAGGGCAGACAGTGTATTCATAATTTCCTTTTTAAGATTGCTTTTCCAAGTGCATCCCCAATCTCTTACAAACCCTTTCCATACCATGCATCTAGAGAAACCTGTACCTTCCCTTTCTCTACACTTAGTAGCTCAAGGTAGAGTGTGACCTTCATAATAATACCTCTAGAAAGTAGCTGTGAAAATCTACTGCAGCAAGAACCGCAGAGTCTGTTTCCTTAGTATACGGCTGTTCAAATGAGACTGCAAGTCCCTGAGAGTCCTGAATTACGTGCCATTCATCTGTAAGTTGCTTGTGCCTGGCAGACAACTCACCCAGCACAGAAAACAAATTGATATGTAAAAATAAATTTAAAGAAATAAATCACATTGTAGAGAGAAAAAATTCTTGTTTCTAAAACCAAAGAGTTCCAACTTGTGAATTCTTGGGATTAGTTCACTGCATTCTCAAATGTCTCACATGAGGCATCACAAAAGGAGCACAGCAGAGAGAATGGCAGGTGAGTTCCACTGGACTATTAAATATTCCTGTGCTTTAAGGAGACGTCATTTGTCACTGTTGAACTCCACAGATGCTCCCTAAAGCTCCTTATTGCTGGTTTCTCTAGAACTGTTAAAAGGTCTAGCCACCAGGTTTGTATTTTGTGGGTCTGCAAAGCAGCCTGCCCCTGTTAGAAGTCGCTAAAGACTCCCATGGCAACACAGGTAGGACAGTCCTACAACAAGAGGGTCAGAGGTCAGGGGCCATTTGCCATCATACTCAAACTCATAAATCTGATTGTTTCTCTGTCTTTAGAGATTTGCCTGGCCAATCAAAATATCTAGGGCTTTAGTCTATGATTTCAAACATTCCGTGGTGCAGAGAACATTCGATAAATTTCTCATATGTGCACAGGAAGAGGCAAGAGAGCCATGAGACTACATTTCTGACAGCTGCTGCTCCTGCATTTCAAGTGACAAGTCCATGAACAGCAACCACCTATGAAAAGTCTGCTCTATGCACTGTGCAGTCACACCTCCATTTGACTGCACTCAAATGTCCCAAACAATTAACTTATATGACAGTTGTATAATAAAACTATTTGCCATGGATCTTTCAGATTTTATACGTATTAATATGGCTAGATGTTGTGATCACAGCAGTGAACAGTATCCTGACCCTGGAGATTACAGTCTAGTGGTAGAAATAGATGTGAATTATATTATTCTATATAAATAATATAATCATTCTATATAAATAATATAATTATTCTATGATATTATTATATTATTCTTTGAAATTCCTATAATATATTAGTGTATTAATGATTAATTATATAACAATTACATAGTTAATCTATAATTATAAAATTAATAATATGACAATGTTATAATATGATGTAATTAATATACTAATATGACATTGTTTATGTTAATTTATTATATGATTAAGTATTAATTATTACTATAATGGTAACAGAAAATAGAATAATGTATTAGGAAATAATTTTCTGAGTGTTGTCAGGGCTTATTACTAATAGACCTGAGCCAGTCAAGAGGGATGTGAGGGAAACTCCTCAATGATCGAAGTCACCTGCTAGAAGCCAAGAGCAGGAAATGTGCACATGGATCCTCTCACTAAGAAGAAATCGTAATTAGGATGATTGGAAACCAGGGAGGAAATTCAGTGGGATGCATAACACGAGTGATTGAGAAAATGACAGGAGAATGGCTGCTCGGATATTTGCAAGCATCCACCCCACTTCATAGTCGATGAGTAAGCTCTTCAATTTGCTAAACGAGCAAGCTCTGTAAAATTGGAGTTTGTTTCATTTCCCCAAAAGACTACAGGCTGCTAGATGATAGGCCCTGCATCCAAACAATTATGACTCATGATTCCAGGTCTGGGGTCAATACAACAATGTATCAGTGCTCTGGGTTTGTCTTTATGAAAATCAGTACATCATGTGTCTACAGTGAAAGACTGGCTTCTGTGTACTTCAGGAAAATGCCACTGCTTCGAAAAGAGAGCCTGCTACATGTCCTAAACATTTCATTTGATTTAGCAGAATCATAGAAGTCATGACAGGAAACATAAGTAGCTTAACTATTTCTTGCATTTGTAAGAAATGAACTTTTGGTGGTATCCAAAGGTTTAAAAATGTGTCTATCCACTGATACTCTATATGACCTCTCTTTGTGACTTGGTTTCCTCATTCTTAAAGTCTATCCAAGGCTGCAGGTAGCTCATTTAATATTTGTGAGACCTTGAGTTTGTTATCTATCACTACCAAAATAATAATAGCTACTATAAATAATTTGTCAACTAAAATAAAATACTGACCCTAACAGAACTATATTAGGAATAGGGAGAGAGAGAGCTGGTTTAAGAGAAGGCAGTAGGGGGTGATAATTAAAGTGTATCATGTGCATGTATAGAAAAGTTATTGTGAAAGCTATTACTTTGTAAAATTAATATATGCCAAGTAAAAAAATCTAGGCCCTAAGTAGATGTCCTCAAGTCTCTTTTGCATCTGGCCAATTTATTGTTCACATAATTCTTTAGCAATATCCTATTAGATAAATGACACAATCTCCAGATGAAATCTCTTTCCTTTTTGAAGTGTCCAGTTCTGGGCCACGGCTGAGCTAGAAGTTCCAGTCATAAGATGGAGAAAAGGAATCCCTCGGAGAACATGACCTGAGGTCTTAATATCTGTTTTTAGTTCTCCCACTGTCTCCTTGTTTGGACCTTTTATAAACACTATCAAATTTTATAGAATTCTGCTGGGTACTCCATGGGTGTTATCTGCTCAGTTGATGACATGCTGACACATATCATTTTAATAAATATTCATTGTTTTATGTGCCCACAGAGTTCTCACTGATGAGTTCTGATAATTAGTTTTATCATTTTCCAATCTCAATTCTTGAAATACAGTAAGAAAGCAAGTAAGTTTTCTATTCTGGTCTCTGCAGCAGATACGAAAACTCTCCACATAGAGTTGTTTTATTCTTTGCCCTTCTGCTCCGTGCTATCAGGTAAAACTCGGGACATTGCCTTTCTCCAAAGACAATACTCTGTTCTCTAAGGGAGAGCTTATAGCATAATAGAATGCTTTCTGTCCATGCTATGCTCATTCTGTGTAAAAATAAATTCCATTTCCTTTTGTTTACTCACGTTATACCTGGAGTTGTTTCCTTCACAGGCAGAAAACCACTTCCTCAGGGGATGACCTGCACTATTCACTTTATCTTAGCGTAGAGTTCCCAGGCAATAATAAAAATGGAGCAAAAAAAAATCTATGTGCCAACGTCATCCTAGGGTTAAAAATGGATTCCAGAAATTGTTATTGGAATTGACTAGGAAGCACATTTGCTGTTCTTCTTGTCTGTCCTTTAAAGGCACAATTAGTCGCTTAGAATTACCCATAAAATATTACTTTCAATCGTTTTTATACCCCAGTGTTCTACTACAATCATAAACCAATTATCTATTTCTTCAAAAAGTAAATATTGTTAAGCTGACTTCTCTCTATTCTTTATCTTCTGTATCATACAAATATTACTGTTTTATTCCAGGGTGACCTATAATATAAAGTAAATGGATCTATATTAAAAGTCTCAATTATAGAAATACTTTCCAGTCCCATTTTCTCTCCTTACTCTTATGTAGATTTTCTTAACTGACAACAAATTCCCTGAAAACTGCAGGAAATCAGTCCCAGAGCCTGGCACCTTGTCAACACCTGTAAAGTGAGGTGTCACGGGTATTTGCAATAGTCTTATTTAGGAAGAATCATATGAAATGATAGATTCAGGCCATCTCCCATCGCTCTTCATTGACTCATATCAGGTTTTACCCGTCTGTCTGCTAAGGCCTCCTCTCCAGCAGCAGCATTGAGGATGAATGGAGCAGTGCTGGAGAGAAACAGTGTATATGAATGGGTAATAGAAAGGTAAGCTAAGGATAATGTGAGTACCAATAACTGAAGGGTTGCCTTAAATAAAGTACCTACCAGCTCTGGCGTGGCATTAGACACCCACTCCTCCATTCATATACCTCCATGCATTGCTTTAAACTATATTTCAAACTTATGTAAACTCTATCCAACACCTTACTAAGGATAATACACCTTTGAACTGTCAGGGCACCAGGTATCCCTTGTCGCTATAGACCTTTCCTTAAGTGTATTTTGCCACCAGACACTGCACTTTGGCCTTTAATCAAATTTGAAAGAGTCTAAGATTGCCCGTTTGAAAAATCTGTCTTCTTTTTCTATGCTTTCTCTCAAATCACAAACAACCATGTGAGCTTTTATTCAAACTCAAACCATAAGTAGGGTGTTTACTGCTTACAAGCATCATACAGGAAAATTTCATGTTAGCATTAGGTTTAACCAATCTCAAAGAGTAAGATCCATAAAGTTAGAATAGAAATATTATGGGCTGGGGACACTAGCTCAGCTGGTAAAGTGTTTGCCTAGCATGGGAGAAGCCATGGGAACCAGCACCACTTACAGCAAGCCCAATGGTTCATGCTAATAACTCCGCACAAAAGAAGGAAAGGCAAAAATTAAGTCAGAAATCCTTGGCCACATAATAAGTTTGAGGCCATCCTGGGGTATATGAGATACTGTATCAAAACCAGAAATGTTTATGATACCACATTTGTCTAAGGTATCACACAGAATTTTAACACCTGTTAAAATTTCATTCAGATATAGACCATAAGATATAAAGTGTACAAAACCACAAAATATTAAAAATATTTGCCAAAAGGAAGCTCCTTTAAAACTTCTTTGTATTATTCTTTAAAAAAGAAATGCAGAAGGATATTAAAAGAAGGATAGGAAGCAAGGGCATAAGATGTATATATACATATGATGCAAAGACAGTTGACTTGCTGAGGTGAAATGCCTCCATCCAGGTCTCACTGAATTGAGAAACTGCTCACTGAGAAGTGTGTCCTCACCTCCCTAAACTGTTGCCACCAAAAAGGACTGCCTAAACGGGGCTCCTGTCTCATATGTGGGCAAGTTTCTTTTTATGTCCTAGATCCATCCGTTTATGAGTTATGCCAAAGATGTTTTTTTTCAGTAAGCAGTAAGTTTTAAAACTAGTTTGGGATATGACCTTTATTAAGATTATCTACCAGAGTGGAAATAATGTCTGTACAAAACCAAATGTTTGTTACTATAACTTCT
>LOJH01041244.1:0-14436 GCA_001685095.1 Ellobius talpinus
AGGAGGTGGAAAATTTTTTAATAACAATAAAAAAGTGTCTGAAATAAAACAAAACAAAACAAAACAAAAAAAAACAAAAACAAAAACAAACAAAAAAAAGAAAGTTGTCAGCATTACCTTACCCATTCAACTGTCTTATTTTTTAAATCTATTCAGTTTTCTTCTTTGGGTGTCTATCTTGTGTTCTGTTTTTTTTTGATTTACATAATCTGAGTAAATAGGATAAAATATTTCTGAAGTTTCATTATGTAAGAATTGCTTGCTGTTTAAGATAAACTAATTTTTCATTCACATTTTCTGTTTTCCTTTAGATTTATACTTAAACTCTTTTCCTAAAAAATATTAGTTCACATTCACTATTAAGAAAATAATTACAGAAGCATAGATAAGTGTTTTTCATGGATGAAGGTAAACATGAGATAATTCCCTTATGTAATAAACAACCCTCAATAAGTTATTTTGTTATGCAGTATTAGGGATTGAATCCATGGCTTTGTCCATTCATAGGAAGTACTCTACCACAAAGCTACTTTGCTAATATAATTTATTGATTCTTTAAAGTCCTGGGTTTAATTTTTTATGTAGAAAAGCTCAAGTATAATGCTTTATTAACTTCAAGTGGAAAGCAATGGAATTAAAATTAAGATGTGATAAAATATATTTATTTAAAGAGTTGTTTTGGTGCTGTATATGTTTACGTCTGTGTGTGGTGTATGAACACATGTGGGTGTGCATGTGTGTACTTCTGTGCACACATGTGGAGGCCAGATGAGGACACCAAGTGCCCTCCTTTGTTATTCTCTGCTGAATTTATTGAACCTAGGGTTCCCAGTAGTTTCAACTATATATGCCTCCCTGCTCCAACACCCCAGCCCTGAGATTATAAGCATATATCCCAATACACCTGGTTTTTTACTTAGGTCACTGAGATTTGAACTCAGGTCTTCACAGCAAGTACACTTACCAACTGAGCCAACTTCACAACCCCTAGACTTACATTTTAAGAAAAAAATAGTAATATTGAAAGCAGAGGTATACAATTTATCAGTGATATAAATGTTCACGCATATTCCCAGTTTCAAATGTGTGACTCTTCTAGGACTTTTGTTCAACTATCTAATGATCTATAAGCCCCACAACTTCAATATTTCTTTATGGTAATCATTTGTTTAAAAATATTTATTTAGTATTTGCTGAACAAGCCAGGTATTTTATAGATATTGGGAGTACAGCAGGGACCAAAAAGGTTAAAAGATTCCTCAAGTTTAAAGTTTCCTTGGGCTTGTGATAGTCTAGAATGGTCATGTGTGTATTTGCTAGTTAGGTGTCAGTTCCTGTACTCTGAGTTAGAATATAACATTTTATTTGAAAAAAAAAAACATGGATTAAATTCTCCTAAAGTATATCATTCTCTGCAAAGGATATAATATTGAATAACAAGGGCAGAAAGTCAGACCACAATGAAAGCTTAGTAATCCAAGAGTAAATTCTGAAATATTGATAAGACATTCAGAACAGATACCACTATACAGTGAAGGGGTGTGTGAATATGTGAGTGTGAAGATTTGCTACCCTGGATAGAAAAGCCTTGAGTGTCTGAGTTGTGACTAAAATATGACAAGGTGTAAAAAAGAATGAACTGAAGCATAAATACCAGTCACAGTCTAGTAAGAATTAGCAATTATGTATTTATACGTTGCTGGTTATTGGTTTGGTGACAAAGTTAAGGTATGTCCAGGCTTATAACTGATACTGGAACCCTTTCCTTCTTGGTTCGAGACAAAAAGAAAAACAAATTAAAACATGTAATTAAGAAGAATTTGAAGAGTGCAGTTTATTGGTGGTAACATTGACATCAATAATATCATAGTATTAACACCAATATATCAAAGCCATTAATAACAGATGCAAATTGGAGAAGGTATGATTAGTTTTCTAGTGGTCTTTAGAGGTAGTGACTATAATTGTTTCATAGTTGGGTGGAGAGCTTTTATGGTTTGCATATAAAGTGTCCTTCAGATGCTGATGCATTGGTACATTTGTTCTCCAGCTAGAGGCATTACTTTTGAATGGTACTGATCATTTGGGAGGTGGGGCCTAACTAGAGAAATTGAATTGCTGAGAAGAGTGGAGTAGGACTTATGGGTTGTAGCTTGGGCCACATTCTACCCTGAGGTCTCTGCCTCCTGATCACAGAGATATGAGCAAGCAGCTTCATGCTTTCACCAACATGGACCCAGTCATGTTAGCCACCTATCTTTTCTCTACCAATAGACTGTACCCTCTCATTCCATGAGCCAAAATAGACCTTTCCCCCTTAAGCTGCTTATTTTGTACATTTTGTCAAAGCAATGAGAAAGTAGACTGAAACACTAGGTGTCACCATGTATATCATCAGGTTAAGGAGCAAAGGGAATAAGACATAAGTCAGCTACAGGCATTGTATCTGTGAGAATTAACTGTTACATATCAGATATTTATGTTACTTTACAATCCATAACAGTAGCAAAATTTGTTATGACGTAGCAAAGAAATAGTTTTATGGTTGTGTGTCACCATAACAGGAGGAACTGTATTAATGGACCACAGCATTAGGAAGGTTGTAAACCATTGGCCTATAGGAATGACACCCATTGGTTAAATTGCCTCCTAGCAATTGATTGGCCTTGATTCTGAGCACAGACACTGGAAATGGTTCCTTCTTTTTCATCTATAGGGAGTGTCCCTCTATATTATGGGCCTTATGCCTGTGCAACAACAAAATGTACTTGTATCTTAAGAATTTTTGAAAGCTATTGTGTGATCATAGAGCCTGTCACACATTGGTCAGTCATTTGTCCTCAGTAACAATCCATCTGTATCTGAATGTTGTAGCCATTTTTTTAATGTAGCATGTTTACTATAGCATTTTAGATCACTGGCAAATATAGTAGTATATTGTAGTAGACAGAGATGTGTTTCAACCTAACACCTTAAATAGACATGTTGGAATGTGAGTGTTTTTTCCCATATTTTTTTCCCCTAAAACATCTCATTTCCTAGTGACTCTAGGTAGGGAGGTATTTTCCTTTGTTCATCTGCTTTCTGAAGTGATTCTCATAGTCTATGCCACTTTTCATTGCAAATAATGGTATAGCTTACATGATTATAGATACGAAATTTTGTCATTTGGTAAAAATAATACAGCAATGGGAAGAGTATATATAGCATTGTAAGTAAGTAATTTATTTTTTATTAAAATGTTAATAATATCCATATTAGAATCTCATTGAGTTCACTTGTTCATTGTCCACTAGTTGGAAACACACACACACACACACACACACACACACACACACACACTTTGGTCTTTGATTTCTTGTTGTGAATGCATAGCACTGGTAAGGTTGATTGGCATGCAATCTAGTCCTTTTCCTTCTGGTATTTAGGAAGATGTTCTTTATCCACTAAACCATGCCTAAAGCCAGTATAAAACATCAGTGTAATTATAAGCACCCCTAGTTACATGAGTTAGTGAAATTTATTTGTTGACTATTAATATTTTAAAAATCAGGTAGTTTGAAAAAATAGAGTGGAGATGATAATGTCAAAACCAAACTTAACTTATCACTCTTTCCAAATTTTCTGGAGTTATGCATGGGTATTTGCTATGTAGAAAGAAGATGTGATAGACAATGGTCCATGAGTTTAGAGAACAGTGAGATATTGAATGATTGTGGAATAAATCAACAGTTCCTTTGGAAATGTTTGCTGGACCTTGACTGCAAATGGAAAATAGTCATTTCTGTAAGACTGGCTGAATCATTGCCAGATGTTCTGAGCCCTGATGAGTAGCAGTGCTTAAGAATGCAAATCTAGAGTATTTCTGTGTTTGAGTTCTGGCACGCTGTGCATTGTTGTTGTTTTTTTGTTTTTCAAGACAGGGTTTCTCTGTAACTTTGGAGCTCTTGTAGACCAGGCTGCCCTTGAACTCACAGAGATTTGCCTGTCTTTGCCTCCCGAGTGCTAGGATTAAAAGCATGCACCACCATCACCCAGCTTAATGTTGGTTTTAATAGTAAGATTTATTGTGAGGTTAAAATGTTAGCCACTTCTTTTGTTACCACTGCAGGGAGATGACTTAACTTTGGATACACACACACTCACTCCTCTGCACACACACACACACACACACACACACACACACACACACACCATGGTGTTTTGGAGAAAGAGTCAAAATGAGAGGGAATATTTACTAATAGGTTGAAGAAACTGAACAGAAACTAGATAAAAAAAAAGCAAGAATTGTGATTTTTTTTGTCATCAACTGTTTGGGCAGCAATAATAGAATACAGAAGGATAGGTAATTTATAAAGAGCAAAAACTTACTTTTTTCATTGTTCTGGAGGATAGGAAGTCAAGATCAAGGTACCAGCATGTTATGGGGCCACCTTGCTGCATCCTCTGGAGAGGGAGAATGAATTGTCCTCATATAGCAGAAGGAAAAAGGGCGGAGAGGTGAAAGGAGGCTGAATTTGCTGATTTATCATACTATCACCTACCCAGGAGGGCAGGGCGCTCATGGATCTATTGCTTAGGTAACACTACCTAACATTAGATTAGAGCAACTCTCAAGAGTTCACCATGGGATCCAGAGTGACAGATACATAGCAGTTTTCACATGGGAGTCACAAGCCAAACCTTAGAGAGTTTCAGGTTCTCTTGGGAGACAAAGGTGAAGGAAGAGAATAAAAATAAATAAATAAGAGAATGTATATCACAGAGCCCAAGGATGGACTAGAATTAATGGAGCAAGTAGAGATGAAGTTAAAGTCCTTGAATACTACAAGAGAACAAGGAGAGGAAGATTCAAGAGAAGACTTTTCACAAGTTTGAAGAAACCTGTACATCTTTGAAGACACAGTTGAAGAAACTAATTGATCCAAGACACCATTGTACCCACAGGGCCCTTTTTACAGAAAAGTACTAAATTCTCTTGCCATCAGTGAAACTTCACACCTTTCTGTAGTGTAAAAGAAGTTATTTAGTGTGGTAGTGATCAGGAATTTGGCAGCTGCAATGAATTAAATAGCCCCTTGATAACCTCTGAAGAAGTTGCTGTTCGCCTTTAAGTGCTTACCTGATTACCAGAGAGTAATTAAAGTGCTGTGGAGACAGGGGCCTCAGGTAATTACAGCCTGGAATTACTTAAATCTACGTGAATAGCTGTGATTGTAAGCAGATTTTCTGAGAGTAACCAGTGACAGATAGGATTGAGGAACAATGCCTTTGTTATTTGCATAGTTATTTAACATAAGAAATAAATCCTTATAGAAGATACCTGTGAGAGGGCCCTGAGCTGAAACCCCTCTCCCTGTGCTGTACTATTGCCTTTGATGACACTGATCCTCTTTACTCCACTCACAGTTTAATGTTTTTTCTACATACTAGGCGTCTTATAGCAATAGGAAGAATTGAAAAGGTAAAGGAAAAACCTGGTCAATTCAGTATATATTACTGTTAGTAAGTTTTCATATTGTCCATGCCAAATTTTGGAAAATGTAATAATCGAGGCTAGAATGCAGACAGTAGCTTCTGTAATAAAAGAATTTTTTTATTATGTAGCATGAGGTAAGCCTTATTGCTTCCTTTGATTTATATGCAAATATTTTTTTCATATAGTTTATACTGCTTTCAGCTGCTATTTTGGTTTGTGTACTTTAGACTGTCTCTATTCTTTCCATGATTGCCACAATAAAATAGGCAAGCAAGAAAAATTATGGGCAATTCCTGTCTCATTTCGTGTATTTGTTTCACTGGCAGTACCAAGCTTTTTGGAAGCCACTGTTGTCAATGTCATGAATTTACAGTAAGCTTGTGGAATTTACATATATAAAACATAGATGTCATGCTGGTGAATTCAACTTACAAGCCATGGAATAGAACTCTTGCAGTGAGGCTATTAGTTTCAGGTAATTTAAATCTCAGTGGGAACCAAGAAATGGATTTTGAACTAATATATTTTTTGAAGTCTTCAGAGATAGGAGAGTGTAATATTTCTGAATAAAGAAGAAACATCTGTCATTTTTTAAGGTAAAAGGTTTAATTTTAATGAAGTGATTAATAGTAATTTCAAGATTTATTTCCCCTTAATAAATATTGTTTTTTGTTGCTTTAATGGAGATTGGTTGAAAGATTAGGCACATTTTCAGCATAATGCCAAATAAAATGAAACATATCTTTCAAGGTAGGAAAATTTTTTTAATAGGGGAAATGCAAAGTGACATGTTCTTGAGACTATATACTTGTCCTAATATAATTTATTCACTAATCCTATTCTTGATTCCAATAGTAGTGTCTGCTATCAAGGGATATTTAATACTGGCTTTTGTATCAGGTAAACTTATATCTTGATAAAATGTTCTTTCTAATTTTAGAACTCAAGGAAAATACCCAACTGTTTTAAATTGCAGGTAGGAACATTTATAGGTAATTTTCAGACTACCTTTGAGGTGTTGCCAGCTTTGGCACTTTGTTACACATTTTTTTCCTAACATTTATGGTGTCTATTGCTAAGATCAGCAGTCACATGCTTCCTGTCTGTGTTGTCAGTTCACATCCTGTAGGCTTCTTACACTCGTAATATGGAATTATAATGATTTACTTACTACCATATCTCTTTTAGGGGACTGTGTGACCATTGAAGTTTCAGATTTTGTTTGTGTTCTAAATAAATTCTGCACTGGGTTTGATATCTTCATTGATAGCTGACAAATTCTAGCAAGGCTCCCACCACCTGCAGTGAATGAGTCTGTTGGAAGGATGGCAACATCCTTGTTATTATACAAAGAGAATCATGTAACTTGTGCAAGTCAAATTACATGTTAGAAAAGTGGTGATGTCCCTCATGGAATAGTTTTGTATTTAAAAAAAAATTTCAGAAAGTGGCAAATCCAAGAATATAGTTTGCCATGTGCACAGATTCCTTTACATGGCCATATATTTATTTCCATATTGCCAGTAACCTATTGTTAACATTATAAGAAATATAATAGATGATAAGTTAAATTTTGCATCAACAGTCAACATGTTTTTGTTGTTAGCATACCTTCCAAAACATCCAACAAGAAAGTATTTTCAGGGTCAGATCAAAGTGCAAGTCATTTTTCATTGTTTATCTTACATGTATTCAACATGGTGCCACATATATCATAAGTGTAAGTGTTACCAAGACAGTGTCCACTTTGGCAGATTTGTTAAAAGGATTCACAAGAGTGAGGGATTAGTTTCATTAATAATTAAAATTCCTTACTGTATTCTAGTAGATACTGCTTGATTGCAAGGGGGAAAAACTATGTTATCCTGAAGGAATCCATGGATAGGTTGTCTGCTGACTGCCTCTTGAGAGAGGTATCTTACTTTGTAGTGAAAATATAGCAATGCATGTCTGACCTTCTTGTCCATGGAAAGCCACTAGAAAGTCAGTACCCAAGTTCTGTTTGTGTTTTGGGTGGCTATTTGCATAGGTATTCAGTTTAGCATTTATGAAAAATACAGACTCTCCAATGTAATGCAGGTCTTCATTATAAAATGTTTTGTTTCATATCAGCAGACATAGTAACACTCACTTTATCATTTAGGAAATCAGGGATATATTCTAAATCCAGGTTCCCAGCTATTACCAATAACTAACATTGTAAGCTAGCCTTCCATAGAGGATAAGTCTTAGGCTGTTCTGTGAACTTTTCTGGCCAGGATGGCTTTGTGTGAATACTAGCACTGGTAAGAAAATAAAACTGTAGTGTATGCCATTTTTAAAGTACTTTAAACTACTCATATGCTTAATCTGTAGACAGAATGATAAAGGTCTTGGTTATTTATTAGAGGTGTCTCTAATGCTTTGGTGGTTTAAGTACCTGTTCATTGACTTGCATTATTGCTGAATTTCTTAGTTAAGCTTTATGAGTACACTGAACATACCTGACTTCCCACTGCCCTAGCTAGAGCTTTAAAGCTTGCAAAAAATATAGTTGCTTATACTCCATGTCCTCCTGCAAATATAGTCAGCTAGACATACTCTTGCTTGATAGTTTTTATAGAGCCATATAATATTATTCTGACTCTTATTCAGACTTTAATTTTCTTTGTTTTGGTTGGTGAGTTGGGATATTCATATGGCATAAGCTAACAAACAAAACAATAAAGCAAAGAAGAGAGTTCCAGAAAGTCTTGCATATTGTTGTAGTTTCACACATCCTGCAATATTAAGTTTTGTGTATGTGAATCCTGATTTATGTATGTGAATCCCTGAGAGATGGCATGATAATTGTTAGAAAATCACCTTTGACTACTTTTTTGTATGATTTTATGTGCCAGCATGTTTCCTGATTTTAAGGTTTTGTTCAGTTGGGCATTACATTAATGCCTTGGGGACTACAATTATGGCAGTTCTGTTTTCAGCATAGGCCCCTTCTTATCAGGAACTGAGTTTTCAACCATTTGCAGTGATACCTACCCTTTTATTTTCAGAATTAAATATGGGAAACAAAGGCACTTAATATGTTTTAGAGATTTGTGGATGTCAACTGAGGCTTTCACCCAGTTAATCTTATGTTTTGAAAAGAAAAAATAATGAAAGGTGTTACTGACAGTGAAAAGTGACAGCTAACAGCAGAAGGAAGAACTTTAAAAACCAAAGCAGCTTTTAGCTATTTGACAAGGAGAAAAGCAGCCCCAGCAGCCCCACCATTTTCAATGGGTTTGAAGGGCATTACTCTATTATTACAAAGAATAGAAATTGATCTTGATGAGGTGCCATCCAGGGGAGATTCATTGTTCTCTTCAGCAGTACAGCCTCTGTCTACTACAGTTTCTAAAAGTTTCTATCAGTATTGCTTCTCTCCCTTCCCTTTTAGTTGCTGTCTTTAAAAAAACTCCTTTAAGTATAGAACATACACTTATGGATCACTGGTTATGGGGAATGAAAGACCCCATTGTACTTAGTTCTCCTTGTGAAAGCTCATGGAAAAATAGGTATCTTTGATTTCCTCAGTACTTAATATAATAAAATATAATAATATAATAAAAAGGTACAGCTACAGAGTAATTATGCCAAGTGAACAAGTGAAGATTCCAGAAATATTTGGTATAATTTGGGACACATTTTTTATGTTCTCTCATAACCTCACATGAATATTTATGAGGTTTATTTTCAAAGGAAGTAACTGGCTACCAATAAGATGGTTTAAAAACTGTTTTCATGAGGCATGGATGTCTTAAAACTTTGTAGGGAAAAGAAATGTGATTCAGCTAAGAAATTAGATAAAAGGCTCCTTAATTCTGGTGCTATTACATGCAGAGGGGAAGATATTTTATCATATTCTTGGCATGTATGTTTTTGGTGAGCTGGCAGTTTTTTTATGATGTGTGAGAGAAATGAAGGCTGTTTTATTATACAAGAGTTTGTCCCTATCCCAGCCTGTCTGCCAGGCAACTCTCCAATAATACTTCCTGATTTTCTACTGTGTTTTATGGATTGTGATAAATATGAGTTTTTCATGGATGAGCTCATCCTATACTCATTGTAAGAAACCTTAGAAGATGATCATTATTATCTTCAGTTTAAGAGGTTCAGATTTATAGAAGGTAATTAATTTGCTTAAGGTCAGCTCTGCCTGACAGTGACCTCTTAACTCTCAACTGCTCTACTTTTATATACCCCTAGGCAGCTTGGTAAGATAGCAAGGTAGGCTTACTCTACTTACTAAAGGGGACTGAGACAGTTATTAATGGATGGTAGACTGTGCAACCAATTCAGGCTGCCTCCTTTTTCTTCTATGGATTTTTAGTGGGGGAAGCTCTCTGTCATAAATGAAGTGCAAACCTATTATCCCTTACTTTTAAGCACAGAGCTGGAAAATAAGTACTTACTTGGTGGCTTTTACTAGTTTCCATGGTTTTCTTTCTGTATTATCTCCAACTGATAGTTGATGGCTCATTTGCAGACAGGGAGCCAGGTTCCATAATGCTAGAATGCACTAACATTGTCGTTTTTGGTGTCTTTGGCAATAAAAGCTGGAACAGCCCCTGACCACTGCTCCCACCACCTGTCTCTCAAACAGGAGCATCAAGCAAGGCTTTTTGTAGTTCCTTCCTTTTGACCACCATTTGCAAAGGGGTGAGGAATTCCTACTTCTTTATTTTACCATAGGACATGTTTTTATGTCTCAGATATATCTTTCTCTATAGACTTGGTAATCAAATATTTTGGTTAAACTATTTTATTGGGAAAATGTCCCAATATTTTTTATTTTTGTTTGTTTGTTATTATGTTCAGCTGATTTACAGACAAATTTAAGGATACAATCCCCCTGTAAATTGGGACTGTTTGTAAAATATACAGGTTTGGGGATGCTTTTTATATCAGATTAGATTGAATATTCTTGTTAATTTGAATCTTGTGATATGTATGAAAGTGTATACTGCAGTTAGTTTAACACCTCAGTTGTTATAAAAGCATAATTTCAATAGTATGGAAATTTAATGTAACTTTGGAGACAGAATTATTTTGTTCCTTTCAATGTTAATTTATTTAAGTATTAGCTATTTTAAAATAGCTTTATGTGTGTGGGCCTGGTAATGTTTTTTTTTATTTTGGTTTCATTACATTTTGAAATGAAAGTGACTTTAAAATAGGCTCCAAGGAGATGTTAGTTAAATTATTAGTAATGAGTTTGGATGCCTTGAAAAAAGTATACTCATCAATAAATAAACATAAAATAATGAAATAGAATCTCTTTATAATGCTGCTGTTACAGGGCCCACTACCTGTTATGCAAACTAATTTTGCTACACTAATTGATAGTTTTCAGCAGCAATAGGATTTTACTGAAGATAATAAAAGCTCTATTCTTTTCAGCAATTGGATTCCGGTTTATACCATATTCTGGCTTCTGTTAGAGGAAAGCACCATTGCAAGCCTGGTTTTGAAATTTTAGAACCATTGAAGATGAATAGAAAGAGATTGCTCTCCCTTGTCTTCCATTTTGATTTCCCTTCCTGTTATGTACACTATGAGTGACGGATGTTTATATTGCTTCTGTTTTTCTTTATGTTTGTATTTCTTCACTTACAAAACAGTACATTAATATACACATTGAACTCATCTTGTAGAAAAAAAATAGGTGACAATACTAGAACTTTTCCCATATATTACCTTTCATACCTCTGTGTCAAATTTCTGACAGAGAGCATTTTTAGCGAAGAAAGGTTGATTTTGGATCACATTTTAAGAAGTCACTTATGGTGGGACGAGGTAGCAGTGGGAACACTTCAGCACCCACAGTCATGAAGCAGAAAGAAGTGACTATCAGTTCTCCACTGTTTTTTCCTTTTTATTCAGTTCAAGACCCCAGCCCATAGGATTGTGCTACCCACATTTAGTATAAGTCTCCCTACCTCAGTTACCCAAAAATTATGTGTACAGATGCTCAGAGATCTCCTGGGTGATCCTAAATACAATTAATCAAATTGCCAGTCAAAGCTAACCATCACACATTATTAAACATGAATTTGAATTTTATCACCCTGGGCATAGCAATATTAAGATTTGTGTTTGGATGGTATTTTTCACAGTTAATCACTAGCATATTATCATTGTCCATCACAAACTATATAAAGGTATGTAATTTTCAATAGTCCAGAATATTGCTTAGTTTTGGGAATTTGGTTGATACGTCCATCTTCTAAAATAAAACATCAAAACCAAACCACTACCACCACCACTTCCACTGCCCCGCACTTCGCAGTCCATTTGATGTGGATGGAGATCCTGTTTGGGCTTACATTAGGGAAAAGACAAACAGAGGTGGAGAGCACCAGAGTTCCAGGAGGTTTGCTGCAGGTGCTAGTGAAAAGGAGAAAGATGTTAGTTAACATTTAAGTAATGATGTTTAGAAGAATAACTCTGCCAGATTGAGAACTGAGGCATTATGAGAGCAGATAAATCCGTGAATTCGGGGGAAAGAGAAAATAAGAGCTTGGGGAAGAGAGCTAAGAAGTCTTCTGACTCATAAACAGTCAGGAGGCAAAGACAGGAGGATCATGAATTCAAGGTCAGTCTGAAGTGCTCTGAGACTCTTGACCCCCTCTGCCAAGTCCCCCAGCTCCTCTTTCCAGTGTCTTTTTTATTATTAATACTCTGCTAGAACTTCCAGAAAGCTGAATAATAGTCCTATGTTTCTGGGAAAACACTCCCACACTTTCTATGAATCTATAATAATTGAGTTAACTCTATTGAAAGACATTATATAATTTTTAGTTTTCTGCAATTATAACTATAAAAATAATACTTTTATTTGAGTAACCTTGAATACCCATTTAACTTTAATTTTTACATTTAGGTAGAAATTCTAAGTCAATTTGTCTTCCTATTTGACGACTTCTGATGACTACTATACAGTTTCCAGTCTTTGGTCATATCTTTTATTTTCTATTTTTATTAGAGAAGTAGAAGTGAACTTTGTGCAAGGATACTTGCTATATGTGCCAGACGTTCACCTTGATTACATTTAATCCTCACAGAGTTTTATATTCATACTCTCTTTGAGATGAAGGGCATGAAGATTAGGAATTTACGTAAAACTCCATGGAATGGAATCAGAACTCAAATCCTGATCTGATACCGAGTTCCTGGTTTGATACTGCATAAGTATGCTTGCCACTCTTATATTCTTTTGTCACATTCCTCAAATCATTGAGAAAGTAGATTATTGATAGAGGAAACAAACATTACTTGAAATTAATGTCTCAGAAATTTAGTTTATGTTCTTGTCAACCTGCAGACAACATAATTATTTAACATCTTAATGATAACGTCTCTTTTTTGACTAGAAACTTCAGTCTTCTCTGTCGGTAGCCATGCCATATATTATTTTATCTACAAGCTAAGTATGTCAGAAAGTGGACTTTTTAGAGCAGGAAAGAATTTCCTGTTTTTAACTCTCAACTATGGCACTATAAATTAAGGTTAAAGAAAAATCCGTGGGCATAAATTTTGCACATTTATTTTTATGTACAAAAATTGCAGTAAGGACTCTAAAAATTACATGGTAGAAATGGAATCTCTATTCTGAAGCAAATGTATATTCCAATTTAGAGAAAAAGATGTGCATGTAAGGTACACATATGCATAGGCATATATACATATGCCAGTGTGTACATATGTTTTCCTAGTCTTCTTGTACTGTGGTAAGAAAATTAAATATGTTGTGTGGTTCAATACTAAATATTTTTTGTGATAGAGTATGGAGAGTCCAGGATCATGATGTGAGGATATATGACTTAGTGAGAACCTTCTTGGCTTATAGACTTTCTATTTTTCAGTCCATCATCACATGGCAATGATAAGAATCAGTTATTGTATGAGGCATAATGAAGTCAGTGACCACAATTGTGGATTTTTCTATTTATCCTCTAGTTGTTATTTATTACTTGTGGTTTTAGAAAACAGCTACTAGTTTTGTGTGTGTGTGTGTGTGTGTGTGTGTTTGTGTATGTTTATCTTGGTAAATTTAAATCATTTTTCCCTCCTGTACATTAAAAAGTACCTCACAAGCTCACCTATTTGTTTATTACCTATGCATCTTAATTGTGCCTTTCAATTATTACTTTAGGATGGAAAACACTCATCTTTAACTTAAAACAGGTTAGCTGTTTTTTTGTTTGTTTGTTTTAATTTTTTGGGGGGCAGAGTTTCTCTGTGTAAGAGCTCTGATTATCTTGTAACTCACTTTGCAGATCATTCTGGTCTCAGTCTCACAGAGATCTGCTTGTTGCTGCCTTCCAAGTGCTGGGATAAAAATGGTGTGTGCCACCACTGCCCTGGCATAACATACTAGCTTTAAATGTTGTTTTTCTTTGGGCATCTAGGTTGTGAATAGATCAGTGCTGCCAGGAGTAATCGTGTCTCACTTCAACAAAATCCTAAGTTATTTAAATGCCGTATTTTACAGCTCTTTGACGTGGTTGAAGATTACCTATCTATTCAGAATACAATCTATATATCTAAAGAACCTGATTAGTCTAACTATAAGTATGACAAACATAGATGACTATTGATCTATAATTCTTAATATTGTTAATACCTATATAACTTAAAGACTAATACGTCACATTAGAATATTACACAATAAACAACTGTGCAACAAATGATGGCAATGACCTCAAAATGTAAACAATGTATAAGTATCTTTCTTTATCAGAGGTAGATTAAGTCTCATGCTCTACCAACTGAGCTAGTGGGGCAGCTGGGAAACAACAAGCGACCTCTCTCCCTATTACAGCCTGAGAGTTTTTTTAAATCTGGAAAATTATGGCCCATTGTCTCCTTATGCAATTTATTCATTCATTTATTTATTTATTTATTTATTTGTTTATTTGTTTGTTTGTTTGTTT
>LOJH01041246.1:0-14436 GCA_001685095.1 Ellobius talpinus
GGGAGGGTGAGAGGGAGGGAGGGAGAAGGAGGAGGAGGAAGGAAGGAATGAATAAAGGAAGTGGGGAGGGAGAGAGGGAAGGAAGCGAGGGAGGAAGGACAGATGGACAAATGGGACACTTTTCTTAGAGCTGCCAACAAATCAAAAATGATAGAAGAATTAGTGAGATTGAAAATAGACCAAGGAAGAAAATTATTCAGTTGGAAAAACTAATATCTAACTATTGTCAGCATGCCTGCCACTTATGCATATCTGAGATGCAGTGATTTGGAGGATGAAATCTAAAGTCTAATATACACATAGTTGAAATTTCAGAAAAAAAAATGATTGAGAATCATTTGGAATTTTTAAAGAGTATGGCTTCCAAATTTCTGTAAATTAATGAAAACAGAAACATAAAAATCTAAAAAGTTTCTTGAAGTCTTAGGTTCATAAATACAAAGTGAAGACAACTCTGTCATGCTTGTGAGAAGTCATGTGACTGGATCGTGATGTAGATAAAACTTTTATCCCCAAATTTGGCGGACTTTCTGCCTGTTTTCACGAGTGAGATCATAATATAGAAGCAAGCTTAATAAGATTAAAAAAAACTTTAGTAGAAAAAGCATCTTGAAATGGTAATAGTTTATAATATTAAGGTCAAATAAAGTTATTTACAGATGACTAAATTTCCAGGTCATTGGTTACTGGAAAGCTGGCTCTGTTGAGTTCTACAGGAAGATGTTTGACATAAACAAAAAACATCCCAGAGAATCCAACAGAAAAAAGGAAGCAATAGAGTCTGAGAAATGACAAATGGGTAGATAAATGCTAGTTTTTCAAGTTTATTATTATATATATTAAAAAATAGAAATAAAAAAGCATTGCTTTGTGGATTTAAACTTCAGTGTAACATTTATGAGAGGGCAGTAAGCCAAACATTTTTACTACAGAGTTTTAATGTTTTAAAATGATGGTAAAATAATATTTGTATTGTATTCTTTCAGAGAACACACAAAGAGTTTTTTAATAAAAAAGATACTTTTAAAAAATCTGACATTCTAAAAGGATACTAAGTCTACAGATAATGTACTTGACAAATAGAGAAAAGGGGAAATAGCTAGATATTTAATGTACTTATAAATATTTTGGCAATTAAAAACATGCACATTCAGTGAACATAAGTATAATACCTCAGAATTTGTTAGATATAGGTAATTCTTTGTTTCATGGTAAGTAAATATAATGTTAAAATCTAGTAAAATGACCCAGTGTTGTGCACACTTTTAATCCCAGCACTCAGGAAGCAGAAGTAGGAGCTTGAGGTCACCATTGTCGACATAGTGAATTCCAGGAGAGTCAGAGCTTCACAGTGATACCCTGTCTCGAGAAAAACAAAAGCCAACAGCAAGAGAAGCAAGAAAACCCCCATCAAAAACTTAGCAAATTGTTACATTAGAGGCATTTTAGAAATATTTCAGAGAAACTTAAGAGATATGTGCTTACGTGTGCATGTGTGAAATCTCATGAAATTTATTTTAATTTTAATATAACAATGCAAGTAAGTGAATACAGAGGGATGGGGTATGAAAATTGCAAATTGGACTTAATTTCTAAATGTAATTGGTAGTTATATGGAAGTAAATCAAGAGACTGGAGCAAGTAAGAACTTGATACTGACCAGGGACCAAAGGCCAAGGAGACAGGGGAGTGTGTCACAAGAGTCACTTGAACTAGAGAAGTGAACTCAGACTGTAAAAAGACATGGATTCTGTAAAGGGAGATGTACCACCAAGGAAAGAGCAGAATAACCAAAGTCTTCTCTCTGATGAAACTGTGCAGAAATTTATTTAACTGTGAACCAAGAAAGGAAAGACCACACATGAAAAGTGAGTGACCAACTAGGCATGGTGGAACACCTCCCTGGCCCCATGATTTTGACAGTAGTCTCCTTGAAATGATGCCATCTAGGTGCATGACTTAATTACCATAGTTATATTTTCTTAATTTCTTCTCCCCTTTTAGCCACTCTATAAACCCTATAAGATGAGAAAGAGAGAGAGAGAGCTAGCTTTTTTGAGTATGCTCATGTGGAGGTCAAGGCAGACTTCTAGAGATCTCTATATTAATCATCAAGCCTCTAAGACCCACCTGTATATATCTTCCACATCCACTCCACCCCTCTAAAGCTCCAGGGCTGCCAGAGCATTCTGTCATGTTCAGCTTTTTACTTGGGTGCCTGAAACCTGAACTCAGGTTCTCATGTCTGCACTGCAAACACCTCTATCATGGCATTCTTGAGTTGTAAAATCTTATTACTTTTTACTTTGTCTTTTTTGAAAGTTTCATTGTGGACAGTAAATACAGACTAATTGATGAAATAGTCATAAATTAATGTTTAAAAATGGGGTATGAATTTCTTCATCTGCCTTGAGTTGAGAACTTATTATACAGCTCTACTGGCCTGGAATGCACTGTGTCGTCCAGGCTATCCTCAAGATCATAGTACCTTTCTATTCTGGCTTCTTCATTACTGGCACAAATGGTGTGAGTCACCATTTCTGATTTGGTACAGATTTAGGCCGCTAGATATAGCATCAGATTCCTCAAGCGATAGTGTGCTTTTTAATTTAGGAAACACACTTGATCCTTACAGTAAGATTTAATGCAGTTGTATTGTTGAGGTATACCTATACCTTTTGGCCTAAACTTAACACCAATGCATCACTCTCAACTTGGGAACATGATGGTAAGTCATCACTGTGCTCTAACTTTCTCTGGTCCTATATCTACTATTTCACCTTTTTTCTTTTATGTGTTTCTGTTTTGTCATCTAATTTCTAGGAGTGAAAATTCTAGAGGAGAAACAACCTAATTAATGTCCATAACAACAAGTTGACAATGTGTACGAAAATACTAATTCCCCAGCTGAGGCCCCATCCTTTCTTCTCAGTTTATTTTCATAATTATACTTTCATCGCTTTTAATGCGTTGTCAATTTCTTATACAAATTAAGTAGAACAGCCATCACGGGATTTATATGGAGTCCCACAATTAGTGTTGGGAATTCTACGAGAGCTGTGACCTGCACGAGTTCTTAACAAGTGGATCAAACAGGGGCCTGCTTTTTATTTTAAATCCAATTTGTGCCCCTACTTTCAAGGAAAGACCATAAATATAATTGGAAATCTTACACAGAACTTTGGAAACTTCTCAGTTGTGGTTTAAAATTCCCAACATTTGCTGCCACAGTCAAGCTAATAAACACAATATAACTTGGTACTCTGGAACTTTTCTTGTACTGTGAGTTTCTTTGACCAGAACTTTACTACCACTTTCCCATCTAGAGTAGCACTCAAAATCAATCTCACCCCTCCTTTAACTTCCTGGCCTGCACTGCCCCAGCATGTATGTGTCACGCATGTGAAGAACTTCCCATCTTCACTGAAAACCTGGTATGAATATCCAAATAAGTCAACTAGTTTATATTCTACAGTTGAGGGAAAGAGCAACTAGCTTGAGAATGGAAGGGATGGGAAATGAAACCATGAATGAGGGATGATATAGAAGGCCAAGGGTCATACTTTATTATTCCAGGCATTTGCATGGTATAAAATTGTGGCACCATTTTATTTTGCTTGTTTCAGAAATATATATTCCAACTTCTAAGCCTATAGTAACTGGGAAACTGACTGGGAAAGTTTAACCCACAGGAAAACAACTCTAATAAACTGTGGAATATTTATATTACAATAGATATTATATATACCTGTGTGCAATGGGAAACAATAAATACAATTTCTAAATACAACAAAATACAAACCCCACACAGCCACTTAACTTTGAAGAAAGTGAAATTAGGTAACTTATGGAAAAAATATCAGATGACTGTTTATTAAGTTGAGTATAGAAAAAATGAAGAATTACTGTTAAAAATAAAAAAAAATTATGGTCATACTTACTAAGAACCAACAGTCATTTGTGCTCCCATAAGGAGGCAATACCAAGGCAATGAAAATGTTGACTACAGATCCAAAGAAACTCTACCAAATTAATCACAAAACAGTGTATTTGTGTTATAGAATTAGAGATACTAAGGGTCTTTTACATATGTGGGAACTAATTACACATTGAAAATTAATAATTGGGTTCTTTAAATTGTTCTAAAAGTGTTGACGAAACTGTATTATTTCATACCCTGCACTATGATCTTCTTAAACAAGCTTGTGATGAGACATTGTACAGGTTTTCTTCTTTATAATCAGAGTAAAGTTCTACGTGTGAGCTGACTTACAGCTGAGTTAACATGCCAGTATGAGACCATGGTAAAAAAATGAAATTTTCAAAGAAGATGGATCAGCGTGAATAAAGCACAGACTGGGAAAGGTCAGGCTTGGAAAGGTGAAGTTAAGACGCCTCCCAGAAGACTCACTTGATATATAGACCGGTATGGTATCCCATGGAAGCACAAATTCTATGAGTTTATCTTACTGGTAACAAGATCCTTAGAGATGTAGAATATATGGGTATGCTTACAAGTATGTCAAAATCATTACTCCTGCAGTGTTAGAGAAAGCGTATTAAAAAGGTAGAAATGGAATGCTGCCATCAGTTTCTTTGATCTTTCAATTGGAAGAGACAAACCAATGGGGAACCACTGAAGGAGTTATTTTTAGGAAAGTACATCAGCTAAGTTCAAACCAAACAACTGGAAACAGTGAAGTGTAACCCCAGAGTGTCATGCCTAGCTAAAACTTTAAAGTCAAGAAACTGTTTATGAATACTTAGGAAACATCTGTTTATTAACAGATGATCAGGCAGATTCAGTTTGACTTAAAAAATAAACATTATGTAGGTTGGGTTGAATAAAAGCTTTTGTTGTTCTTGAAGAGGCTAAATTTTAGTTCCTAGCATTCTGGCTTGGCAGCTAACAACTGCATGCAGTTCCAGAGGACTCTATGTCCTCTTATGTTCTCTGCAGGCACCTGTATATGTAAGCACACACATACACACGAGACAGAGATAGAGTCCTACAATGAACATATAAATAAAAAGATATAGATAATATAGGATAAATATTAGAAAATGAAACAAAGATTCCTAGAGGAAATATCAAAAGTAATGAAATAAAAGACTTAATGTCTTAGGTTTAGAATATAAAGATTTCCTGATGCTTGAAAAATGTACTCTAGCACATTGTTTAGGAATTCAGAATGAATTTTTCGTTAAGTATAGAAGTCAAAATCTCACCCATCAGGAAAGGAATGCTAGTTACTGACAAATATCAGGGTTTCAGGATCAACTTGGTGATGCAGATGAAATGGCTTCTAATAAGACTAAAGTTTATAGGCTCTTTAAATTCTACATACTCAACACAAGTTCCAAGAAATTTTGACTTCATCATGACTTCAAGTCTAAATGCAAATAAAATATTTTCTGAGAGTAATCATTGCTAGGAGGGGAACAAAGACTGTGACTTATGGATCACAAGCAAGTTCACTGTCTATGTTTCATGGTAATTGGTGTCTTCTTCCTAGGAAACAAATGAGTAGGGGCAATGAATCCTAGAAGTACTCAGATCACTAAGTGTAAGTCAGAGTTCCTCCTATTATTATGAAATTATATATTTGTTTCATAAGTAGTGACCTAATTTAAAAACAAAAATACAATAATAGGGTGCAGAGAACGTGATCAGATAGTGATATGAACAAGGGAATAAGCCACATCACAATCATTTTCAAAGCTCAATCAATTTGATAATTAGACACCTTGGCTACTAAATTACAAAATAAATAAAATATATTACAACTTTTAAATAACCATTCAACATCAATTACATAGACCCTGGACTTTTGTGATGCTTGGATAATCTGATTCTCTGAACAAAGGCAATAATTTATTCTTCATAAACAGCATCAAAGAATAATAGAGTTCCTTTAAGAATGGCAATTGGGATTCAGAGTTGAAGGAAAGAGGAGTATGCCAAAGTTATTAAATAACAGATCTGCATCTGTTTGGAAAAAAGAAGAAAGAGATTAGACATGTGGCCAAATGAAAGATTTCCCAGAAGGGCTGAGAGAAGACAGACTAAGCAGCAAAATCAAGCTGACAATAAAAGTTTTAGAGAATAGAAAACATCTCTTAAGAAAGTCTTTATTTCAAAGTAAAGAATAAAGTTTCCATTTCTCAAAATCTTCATTAACAATGAAATTACAACTGAATTTAACTTTTTTAGGTAAAATATATGTTGGTTCACATCTTAGAAAAAGTTTAGTTATTTATTTAGTCATTTATTTTTATTTTATGTGTGTGTAGTGTGTGTAGTGTGAAGATGGGTCATATGTGTCACTATGTGAATTTTAGGGTTAACATCAAGTTTTCTGGTTAATGTTACAAACACATATACATTCTCAGCCATCTTGCAATGATTAAGATCCCAAAGCACATAGTTGATATACAGTGATTTTTCAACAAACATGGAAAATTATCTATGTCCCATCACTTCACAGATTGTTGCCATTTTACAAATACTTCTTTGGTTCTTTGCATTTTTGTGCAAATACAAATTGTGAAATTTGTTTATCATAATGTCACTGGAGTAGGGTATAAAATGTATAATTAAGATATACACATTAAAGAATACAGTTGATAATACAATGACAAACTTTGAGTCTCTCCCCATAAATACTGACCCATCACAGAAAAAGTGTATATAAAGGAAAACCTAAAAGATGATCCAAAAGCTGTGAGAATAAGGGAAAAACCAGGATCCTTTTAGAGCATTGGGTAATGGATGGCAAACCTTTCCTAACTCTTTGGGTAATTTCCTTACTTGGAATCTCTGTATTTCTTAATAAACTATCTCTGCTTTTACAAGGATCAACATGTTCCTAGCCCAACTCCTTTTACTGGAACAAGAGAAGCTGGGGAGTTCTTCAAATCCAAAAACAATCATGACAATCATCAGTTATTCGTTATTGTGGACATTAATCTCACCCAACACTAAAGGAATGGGAAGCAGTGGATGTGAACTTCATGTAAGACTAAAATTTAGGAGTAGGAGGTAAGAAAGTAACAAGAACAAAACTAAAATTGATATCCAAGAGCAATTGTTGGCTATTAAACTTACTAAAATGTGAGTGTGGAAATTGGCCAGAAGGAAAACACATGTGAGGTAACAGATTCTGTGAACCTCCAGTGCCTGTGGAAGTATTTTGCCAGTAGCAAATACATAGAAACACAAGGGATAAGCAGACCATATCATATAGAATTTATATAGAATTCTACAATATTGAAAATGGGAGAAAAAATTTGCTTCACAGCTTCTCAAATTTACAGACTTTCTCAAGTATTCACGTTTCTAGAGGTATTGCTGGAGAACCAAGCTAAATGTTGGCAGGTCCCTTATTCTATTCATTTATTCCTCTTGAACAGTTAAGAAAGCATTTAACTACCTGTGAAACTATATATAATATACTTCAACATTTCAGAGTTCTTTTTGAGGGCTGATATGGGCATAATAACATGTGTATATATATATATATATATATATATATTTGTGTGTCTACCAACTTGATTCACATCATTGGACATTTAGGAAATTCACTGATGCACAAATACTAGTGAACAGTAGTTCTCCAGCATGATATGACATGGATTAAGAAGTCTTCTGATTGTATGTCCTAATGAATTAGTCAGGTGCTCTCTGTTATGGGACAGCATGGTATATTGTCACCAGGGAACACAAACTCTCTTGGCATAATCATTATCTCATAGATAATTTAAATATGAATAGAACATAATTTGAGGCTAATTTATTGATATTTGAGAAAAAAGATAAAACCAACCTAACTAAATAACTGATGACTAATTGACAACTAACTAACTAACAAAACAAGTAGGCAAGCTGGAGGTATCCATAGCTGGTGTGCGAAGAGATCCAACTGTATGATTGGCTCAGTAGAAGTTTCTGTTTAATGTTTTCATAAACTGTGTCATCGCTGTTGTGACTTCCGATGGACTAATGTCAACTTCAGACTCCAAAATGCTGTACTATGTTATGTACAGTCAGCTTTTAAAAAGCTATAAGCATTTCTGGGGAACTTTTGGGGGAAGATATCAAATGCATGTATAAGGTAGGGTCACAGGAAACTCTTTTAAATGTAGTCAACTCTCTCCTGTCAAGTTTCTGTACCTACATTAGTCCACAAGAAAATTAGACTTTAGGCCCCTGTCTGTCAAATGAGATTTATGATAGTGAGATATGGTTCACATGGATCAACAGCATCTTTAGTAGGCTCTAGGTACAGACGTCTTTATGAATATGGTATCAACCATCCACCACCAGATTTCTAAAGATAAAATTACTGTTTATTTCTCTCACAATTGAGGTCTCTTATTGTAATGTATTAATCTTGTCTCTTCTGATGCTGCCTTCATCTATATCCAGACACTGTGATATTCTCTTAGTCTCTCTGAAGCCAAAGAAACTGAGACTTTAGGGAATCTCCTGGGGTCATTTTCAGTCCTTAGAAGACATCTACATGGAATATTAAGTGTGCTGTTTCTACTTCATTTTCACTTTAGCCACAGTTTTTTAGATTGGCTTCATTTTCTCTGAGACTTCACAACGCAGTGATCAGAAGATGAGTGAGAAGAAAAACTGGGTAAAACTCTATTTCATTTATGATATTCTTTCAGACAACTTCATAATGGTCAAATTATAGAATGTGAATATTCCAGATTGTACCTTTAATCTAAGATTCTTTACAACAAAATAATCTATGACAAATATTTCTTCTCTTTGGAGCTAACACCTGTGATTCTAACTCTTGTTTGAGTGTCTTTGTATCGTACACTGTTATTTCCATTAGGGCCTATTGCACATGACTTTCTTAAAGATAAAACTCACAAGATTTTGTGGTTTCTTTATATATATATATACTCCATTCAGCATGAATTCTAAATTGATTTTATTGGTCACACTGGAATCTCTAACTAAGAATCTGAAAGAGCAAAAATGTTGACAGCGATTATCAACAGAATAAAGTAAATTACTATAAAGCAGCTGCTTATGTTTTTAAGTCTGAAGGACTTTTTATTGGGTATATGTCCATGTGTGTGCATATGTGTGTGTTTACTAAAAGTTATATCAAGTTTAATCAGATGGGATAAGGTAATTTATTTTTCTAGACATTGTACTTAAAGTGGTTTAGGGATTCAAGCTTTGACAACCTCTGCTGTCTAACAAGTGTGACATTCTTTGTGGCTTTCTGATGGGTGTTCTCCTGATAGAAGAGACAATTAAGGCCCTTGATAAAATTGTTGTTGCAGGTCAATAAATTCTATATTCTATTTACTAATGTAACTTTGCTATACTTGCACAAATTATTTTGAGGATTCTGATAAACGTTTGTTTCTATATTACCTCTTTGAATACAAAGTTGATATTTTAAGCATGTTGTCATTCTGTAAGATTTACAAAATTCTGTAAAGTATACATGTATGCCATAAACATTATGATCAGCACTGGTTCAACAACTATGAATTTCAGAATCTAACTGATAATCCAATGATTTGAACTTATGACTGGACTCTATGTTTCCCATGTGTAGATGTAGCCTGTGAAAAAATGAGACTTCTCATAAGACATTTCCATTTAGAGCTCAACTTAAGCAAAAATTTATACATTCAATAAATGTGCAGGAACAGTGCTTAGAATCTTTTCCTTGGACAATATCTATTGTTAATTACTTTGCTTCACAGAATTCTCTCAGGAAACGAAATATATTCCATGTAGTTTAGATGAAATTACTTTGATGAAAGGACTGCACATTAGAGGTGTGAGCAAAGTTAGAGGGTGACATGAGCAATGCTGAAATGCAGCAACGGTTGATGCCTTAAAGGCAGTGCTGCCACGAGGGAGAAGGCTTACAGCAATCACGAGCTATATCAGACCTCAGGGATAGCAGGATACACGGAAGATGGAGCGGGGGGCGGGTGAGAATTGCTATCTTAGAGAACTCAAATCATATCAGACTGCAGGCTCCAACGTAAATGAAATGAAGAAGATTATAATTGCCCCTCTGTTCTATACTCACCTGGTTCCTTTCCCTGGCTTAGTGTAATGAAAGCCAGTCAACAAGCCAGCTATGGGACACACTTACTTCATACACATCTGCTATTGTATGCACATAACAAAGATGTTCAGAGAAGGTATCTGAAGTGGATTGAAAAGTAAAGAACAGAGAAGTAATCTAGGCCAGGGTCCATTATTCCTTAGAGCAGCAGTGATTCTGGTGAGAATGGTAAGAAGTCACAACATTTCAAGAGGTACTGACTGAGGAACATATAGAAACATTTGTGGGTTGTGTATATGCGCAAACAAAGGCTCTAAATAAGAAATGAGTTTAGTGCAATTCATAGGGGAAAAGAGTGAGGGGAAGAAGTTTAATTTGATAAATTTGACATAACACTTGGAACCAAAGTATGGAGACCAAATCAGAGTCTGGAGATGTATGTTTGTGCATATATATTTATATATATGTGCATATATATATATTTCTGAGCACAAAAAATGGGTATCCATTAATAAGTATAATTAAGTTCCTATATGTATGGATCTTCTAAGAAAAATTATGGTGTTTTTAATAACTATACCCTACCCTCTTCTGTTTCTACCTAAGACAAATCACAATAGTCCAAAGTGCAGAGCTGATAGAATAAACACTACAGTAGCTATAGCTCTTAAAACGAGGCCAACCATAGTGGGTTCTATTTCTTCTGATTACATTTAAGGTTATGTATCGCTTGATGGATTCTCTGTAGCATTTAATGGTACTTCACTGAGCATAAAATTGTGAGAAAGGCAGGAAGGAATTAAGCACTGTGAGTAATATCCTTTGTAACGTGCCTTAGAGAAAGGTTAAGGAAATTCGATTTGCCACAGAGGTAAATTTGCTGAAGTCATCATGGAAAATCAGAGAGGCAGGAAAAGAGAGAAAGAACAATATAGGTGAAAAATGAATAGACTATTAGATAGACATTTTATTTTATAGGATAATTAATATGCAAATTATTTTTTAAAAAGAGAAAAATATAGAAAGAAAAGGCAAGATTTTCCAGTTTGTATTAGAAATGATTAGATGTATATATAAGAAAACTATGAGCACTTTAAAATACTTATGTATTTTACTGGAAAAGAAATAAGCTAGCCTTGGATGTAGAAATATTTTTAATTCTCTGAGAGGACAGACAATAAAAATAAAAGAAAGGACATGTTTGCAGCAGAATTTTGATATGAACTTACTAGACTCACTCTAGTATAATGACTAGGGAACCTTTTATTCTAACATTTACCTACCTGACATTTGTTCTTCCATAAAAATATGGAAATGTGTGCATTGGTATTATTATACCCATTAGTGTGCAAGTTTTATGCATTATCAAAAGGTAAAAAGAAGAATGTATTATGCATAATGAATAGAATATGGAGCATAGTGTAGAGCTGACTTTTTTTGGAGGATGGACAAACAGAAAGACAAGAAAGTCAGGAACAGATGCGCATTGAAATGGAGATTTTCATTTCAGAGCTAAATCCAGGACTAAAGAGAATATTTACTGAAGCCAAGGCTTATGGTTTATTTGTGTTTTATGTGGACATAGGCATTTCCATGGTGACAGTGGCAGCACAGATGTGGTGGGCTGTACTGTCTAAGTACTGAGGTGTCTTATCCTGGGCTCCATCAAGTCTACTGTTGAAGTAACAGAAAGCCAAAGTATAAAGTGCATATGAGCTATGGAATATGTGGTTGCTAGCCATAGCACACCCTGAACTCACATAGACCATAAAATCCATTCATGGGTCAATTGAGTTACTTGTAGAGTCCAGAATTCCAGGTGACTTAGATCTGCGCTTGTCTCAATAGACCAAAATTCAGTTAAAAGAAGTCTTTCTTCTTGTTGTTGCTTTTCGTGGTGTTAGCTTTACTCAAGGGCTTCCACACATCATGGACCTACTACATGCTTAGAAATAGTGAACCACAAGTCAACAAAGCCAGAAAATGGAGGATTCCTCTAACCACTCAGCAGCTGCTCTCTGGATGGGAAAGATTCCACTAAAGAGTTGTGTGACATACAGCATAAACTTTTTAATTGAGATTCTCTATGGAAACTTCGGAAATGCACCTGCACTAATGTTCCATGAGTGTGGTCAGAACTTAAAGGCATTATTTAGAAAATAAAGTAACTGGAAATTTTAGAAAAAGGTCCACCTGCTTTTAGAATACACTTGATCCCACCACGACATTTTGCAAACTCTTCTGAAACTATTTTCAAATGCAATTACTAGTTGTGTCCTGATCAATTTCCCTACTGCCAGTTGCAATTTAACTCTCTTCTCTTTCCTAGATTCCAAGAATAAACAGTCCAGAGGCACAGAAAGATGTACAGAAGGTCTGATTCTGGAAAGTACAAACTGAGTACTTATGCTCATTAATTTTTATTCACCTTAAAAATGTGATAGAACTGGTGTGACTCACTTCTTTCAGCATCATATATGGCTCAAAATTGGCAGAGCTAAGATGGAAACCCTGCAACTATCTACAGACTCAGAACTTTTAACAGTACTTAAGTGTGTCAATGAATAAATGAATGAGTCAATAAATATAATTATGAAACAGTGAACCCAATAATCCCAGCAATAAATGAACAATAAACAAATAACTCTCTTTCTGACTATAGAGTAACCAGCTGTAAATGGAATATCTATATCAATCCCCATCTTCTTAATTTTTACAGTCATCATGGAAGAGGTATTGGAAACATTGTAAGGTCAAAGGTAGGTGAAGAGAAGGAAACAGTGTTTTCTGGATACATAAGTTAGCTGCACATATGAACTCATGACATTTGTGTCAGCATGCTCACAGCCTAACCAAAAAACTTCATCTTGGAGAGATGGATATGGACATGAAAATGTACTAATTGCTAAGGAGATATTGACAATTCATGACTGTTGGGGGAGGGAGCATCAGTTCCTTTCAGAGCTATGGGAAATGAAAATCTATGGATACTCCAGAGGGTAAATCATCCTAAATCCACACATATAGGTTTAGCGTAAGTGGCCTCTGTAAAAACAAACAGACAAAAACACAGCACATGAAGTTGAGAAGGAAATGTGCTGAAGGTAGAATAGAGGAGGAATTGAAGGGGAGGGAACTGGTGTGGATTTCCTATAAACACATTGCAAACATAATTCTCAAATAAAAGATCTCTCTGTCTTAGTTAGGGTTTCTATTGCTGTGATAAAACACCACCAAAAGCAACTTGGGGAGGAAGAAATTTATTTTGCTTCAGCTTCCACATCAGAGTCCATCACTGAGGGAGATTAGACTAGGGACTCGAAAAGAAGCTAGAGACAGGCACTAAGGCATAAACAAGGGAGGGGTGCTGATTCCTGGAATACTTCCCATGACTTGCTTAACCTGATTTCTTATAGCACCCAGGACAACCTGCCCAAGGCTAGCATCAGTCTCATTGTGCTGTTTTCCTCAACTTTAATAACTACTTAAGAAACTGCTGGACTCAAGGGTGTGTGAGCAGAGCAATTGGCCCCTCTCCTTGCTGTCTGCTACATTGACTGAGCTGGCTGTGCAGTACTAGAGAGATGGGGACTGGTGACAATGGGAGAAAGCTGGCAGGTTGACCAACCCAGCTACCATCCAGGTCCAGAAATGGGGCTATGAGTTAGCCTACTCCAACATTCACCTCATCTGTGAACTGCTGGAGTGTGTGAAGGAGCTAGATCCAATGCTACATGATCTCCATGGCACAAGGCAACAACAGGATATCCAAGAGGAGTTGAAGTAAGATGTTGTAGCAGAAGCCAGAGGCCTCAAAACAGATCAATGACTCATGTCAATGAACCCTAAGACTAAAGGGAATGCTATGTGACTCACTGGGCCACACTAAAACAAAAAGTTAACAACCTCCCCCCCACAAAAAAAAGAAAGAAAAAAGAAACTGTCCTACATGCATGCTTACAGGTTGATATTACATAGCCATTTTCTCATTTATTATTCCCTCTTCACAGCTAGGTCTAGGTTTGTGGCAAGTTGACAAATGGTCCAAAAAGAACATACACTATCTCTTTGCACATGCCAAGTTCATATATGTTACTCCTCATGGATGAGTAACAGATAGAGATTATGAGAAATTTAATTTCATATCTCAACAATGCCCCGAACATTGCCACTAATTTAGGGGAAATTTCATGCTAGTGATGGCTATTGCCAATTTAACTACTAAATTTGCATTAACATTCTGTCTTTCTACCTCATTCGGACTTTTTGTGAATTAAAGAAAAGAACATGTCAGAAGTTCTAAAGAAGCTATAGGACACTATTTGTTAAGAAAGGATGAGTCTGAACAGTGCAGAATTCCTCTGGAAAGGGCTGTTTT
>LOJH01041250.1:7076-21512 GCA_001685095.1 Ellobius talpinus
CCCCCCCCCCGAGATCCCAAGGGAAATTTAGCACTTGCAACTGTAACTTCGCATAACCGTTCTCATGTTTCTTTTAGCCCTTAAGCCGTGTGTGTCACCTTGCCTGTTTGGGTGTAAAAAAAAAAAAAAAGANAGAGTGTCACAGGTTTCACTGTTTGCACGCAGCCATTTGTACACAATTTCTGGCACAAGCAAGGATGACTCTTTTTAATCCAGGTCATACAGGAAGCTGTTTCTTTCCAAATCAAGTCATTAATGCTTAAACAAGCAAACACTGCAGCCAAGACTAAAATCAATTTGCAAAAAGCAAAGGCTTTTTTCCAAACACTCCAGCAGCCTCTGGGGGAAACGTTTTTACAAATCCAGTGCTGGAGAGTATTAGAGTATTAGGTTAGGTTGATCCTGTTTTTCTAGTTGGATTTATTTTATTTGAGAGTCAAGGTGATTAATAGTAGTGAACGCTATCAGGAATGTTTCACCTCCATAAGAAATCCCCTTTCTGCCAAAGAGCAAGAAAAAACAAAAAAATCCGTCCATTGCCAGTGACCTTCATTTGACCTCTTGGGCAAGTGTGTCTGGGAATCGTCCAACAACTTAATGCCCTATGACAGAAGTTTTCCCAACTTTGCTGTACATTAGAATAACCTGGGGAACTTTTAGAAATTCTAGTGTTCAGGTTGCACCCATCCCAATTAAGTTGCAGTGTCTGTGGGCTGAGAACCAAGCATCAAAGCTCAATAGCACTCCTCAGATGATTGGAGTGTGCAGCAGAAGCTGGGAGCACTCTGGGTGCTCGGCGACACTTCTGAGGCTTGCTGCTCTGGGTGATAAACTCCTAGGAGAAAGAACAAAAAGGAAATCCTTTCTCTGCAGTCCAGGATATCCTGGGTTTATATTTATTAAAACAGAGGGAAATGTTTACATCCAGAGTCCTGAATCAATGTATTAAATCAATGTCCTTTGATCAATGTATTATAATTTGTAAACCTGTGTTAAAGAGATAAAGATGAAAAACATGAAGTTGCAATGATGCCCATGGCAGTATTAGTTCAATTTTAATTGTTAGACAAATCGTCATGTCAGTTTGCCATGATTTAGTTAAAAAAACAGCTTTATAATGAAAGGCATCTTTCATTTTCACATTACATAAAAAGTTCTCCTGAACATTAGTTATGTGAAAAAAAAACAAAATATGTATATGTACTCATTGATAAACATTAACATGTATAGAATATATATTAGATATTAGATTTGAGTTATGTGCATGGACAGATACACCTAAATACCTCAGTGCAAAAAGGTAATATCTGCAAGGTCACATTTCCAAGGAGAACCTGTGTTTACACTGAACATAGCAGGCTGTGCATAGATAAGAGACCTATCTCCTAATAGTCCATGTACCTCTCTATTGTTTCCATTCCTCAGCAGACCCTATCTACTATTAAAATTTCAAAAGTTCAATTAAGACAATCCAGACAGTTATGCACGTATATGTTCAAAGAGTAAAAGCTCATCAAAGCATAAATGAATACTTTGTTACTTGTACAATACAATCATTTTGCTTGTTGCAAAATTTCCCACATTTAATCACTAAGAATTCATTACTTTCTTGTAGAAGATGAAAATGTTGGGCCTATAAATAGATTCTTCTGAGCTAAGGAGATAGCTTGGTGGGCAACAGCACTTGCCTTCCAAGCCTTTCAAGCATGAGGACCTGAGTCTGGATCCCCAGAATCCACGTCAAAAGCTAAGACATTTCTGTTCATTCATGCAATCCCAGCATTCTGTGGTGGAACCAGGCAGATCCTGAATGAGGAGGCTACCTGTCATCCTGCTCTGGACTCCTTGTGCTTGCACATGGGTGCTCACACCTACATACACAAACACGCACACACACATGCACGCACACACGCACACACACACGATAAGCAGTAGAAATAGAATATCAGATACATATATGTTCTTAAGTTTGAAAAGACTAGTTCTCAAGTTTATCCCCACAAGCTAGGTCAGAATCAATCATCATTTCTTAATCAGACTTTTTTTTTAAATTGAAGCATTCTCTTATAAAAAGGATTCTTTACATAGACAAACACCATCACTCAGATAAGGACCCACCAAACAAAAAGGAGTGAAGTGAAATGACAATGATATTGTGTGACAAGGGACCAAGGAAAAAGCTGTCCTTGCATGACTTAAAAGAGAAACGAGGACATCACCAATGATAGTGGAGGAGCTAGAGATGGTAGGGGAAAGGTCTGGAAGCTTCTGGGGAAATGGAGGGATACAGTGGTGGTTCCGGGCTTAATTTGTATTATCTGGTTATTGGTTATTGCTGATTGTTGAGGCTTGTTGATAAGGTATAGCAGAAAAACATGAAATTCTTTTGATTTGTTTTTTTAATTTACTTAAAACTTGGACATAAACTTTGTCAAGACCTCTAACTCCGCAGACTCCATGCACAGGCTTTGTGGGCCTTTGTCAGTTAATAAATCTAAATATTAGGCTTATGAGAAAAACTTAAACAGTGTTGAAGAAGAGAATAAAAATTCAGTGGACATTTCAGGGATTAAGCCTCCATTCTCACACATGCCATTCCATTTTGAGTCAATCATAATTTCTAAGAAAATTCATTGCCTAATCCTGTTTTCCAAGTATACATATTGTCTGATACTTATTTAAAATACATGTTCTCTTGGCCCAATTCTTTAAATAAATAACCAGATTAAGTTTGGATGGGTTACCAGCACAGATAGGACTTCTTCATTCAATATGGGAGTGAGAGGTGATTCAGGGTCCCAAACTCCTCCCACCTGATGTCCATGTCATCTATGTGAGCCCGAGAGTCTTATCCTCCAGCCAACCAATGGGGAAACAGAAAGTGAACGGCGTTCATGAATGGAAGAAGGAACCATCAGCTCAGTGGGGTGTTACTTCTATCACCACCATGACCCCTGCCAAATGCATGTGTTCAAATCCAAAACCTTAACATGAAGTTATTAACCCATAGAGTCTTTGGGAGAGTCTTACATCTTAAGAGTGGGACTGCACTGAATGAGATTAATGCCCTGATAGAAGAGAACCACTTGTGTGAGGAGATGGCCATTTACTAACAAGGAATAAAGACAGGCAAGGATCATGAACTTCACAGTCCCTAAGAATATCAGCAACCCATTTCTGTTGCTTATAATCCACCTAGTCTCTAATCAAATGGCAGTCCTAATGGACCAGGACACATTCAAGTAGCAAGAAGCAGACTCCATCTCTGCCTAGATGCACCTCTAGGCTAAGCACTCCCTCCTTGCTGCGGTGCCATTTTAAAGAAATGGAGCATGGATCTGAGAAAGGGAGCTATTTTGGCTGGGTGTTATTTGTAAAAGCGGTGGGTGTCTTTTCAAAGCTTACTTCTAAATGGTTCAACCAAACACAGCTCTTGATGTGCCAGTTTTAACTGGATCTTGTCCTCATCTTGTATGTGGTCCCAGTTGTACTGTCAAGAGCAGTGACATGTCTCCATATTTTTCCAATAAAATTGTTGTTGTAATATAGCAAGAACGCACTCAGTTACTACTGGCTGTAGAGAACTGTCTGCTTTTCATCTTTATGCTTGAACAAGAACCATGGAGAATCTTCTACTTTTCGCATAAACTCTAAAAGAATGGTCCTGACACTTTGGCATTCTACAACCAGTAACTATTTTCTAAGGAACTAATCAATCCAGATTTTCAGATGGATATCAGCTTCAGTGTAGATTCTCCTTTCTGTCTCCTCCCATTATATCCTCTTCTTTTTGGCTTTGTAAACATTTTTTAATGAATTCAACATTTGTTCATCTACCGTCAGGTGCTTCTTCCCACCGCCATTTGCAGAAGTCTGCCTACTCTTTTTTATCTTCTTTAGGCCAGGTTCATACTTCACCTAGCTTTGTTCTGCTTGGTTATTTTTTTGTCAGACATATTATGTGCTAACATTGGGGCTGGAGAGATATTTCAGCAAGTAAGAGGGCTTGCTATTCTTCCAGTGGTCCTGAGTTCAGTTCCCAGAGCCCACAAGGCTGCTCGCTAAGGCCCCTATTTCCAGCTCTAGGAGATCCAATGCCCTCTTCTGGCTTTAATGGACACCCTCACAGGCATGGCAGATGCTCATGCCAACACATAAATAAAAATAAAATCCATCTGTAAATATATATATATATCTGTTAACAGACAAATAATTTCCATGATTTCCAAAGTTCTGTGATTATAATTGCATATACTGTCTTATACAGAATTGTCATCCGAATAAAGGTCACTTACATTTCCTCTATTTTAACAAAGATGCCAGATGCCTTTAAAATTCTCTTCCACTGGGGCTTGAGGACCTGAGTTTAAATTCCCAAAATTTAGTTAAGAACCTGGGTGAGAGCACTTGCAATCTCAGCAATGGCAAGATAGAAGGAGAGATGGACAAATCCATGGACATTGGTAGGCCACCTACCCTGGCCTATGTGGAGAAGCTCCTGGCCAATGAGAGATACTGTGTCAAACAAAAGGTGAAAAGCACCTTACAACCAACACTGGAGATTGTTCTCTGACCTCCATGTGCTTTTACCCTCAATACTCACAGGCACACACACACACACACAAGAAGGGGGGTATTCCTCCATTAAAATATCAGTCATCCATACCTATAAAAATAGGCCTTATAATTTTTTGTCTTCCTTTGTCCAGCTTGTAAATCAAACACAGTCTGTTAGAAATCAGCCAGAGAGCATGCACACAGCCAGGGACCACTGCTGGGCAAGAGGTAGAAACTGAACTGGCCAGACCCATTACTGTTCTGGGAAGCACATGCCCTCATGAGGCTGAGTCACACATTATGACCAATCTATTTTTACCTCTTTACTTTCAGAGCCCGGATGAGTCTGCTATAACTCTATTACAATCATTTGAACACTATTGTCTAAGTCCATTACCATACACTGTCGCTGAGATAAACATTCTATGGTGGTATGGAAAATATCTAAAAATACTGTCCTTGAATGGTGATCAGCAAATATATGAAATCATTTTCTATTTCTGTAAGACAGACAACTGCTCTCTATGATGAGACGCTACTGCACATCAGTGCATAAGAAAAAAACAGCATCTAGCAGTTTCTTTGATCTGTGTTTGCCTTACATCTTTTTTTTGCCAGAGCTGTTGTGATTTCTCAGTTGTATAGAAAGAGAGAGACCGAGATGTGCCATCAGTGACCACACTGTCAGAAGCAAATCTCTGTTACTGTTTTATATATATTTTTCACAGAACTCAGATGCACTTGGTTACTAGTATGATGCCCACAGACAAGGTCATGCTATAGTCAGCATTTGCTAAAACATTATTTAATATTGTTTTATTAACAAATATAAAATAATCACCTATGACACAAAGAACTCTGCCAGGACAGGCAGCAGCAACGGAATGTAGAGAGTCCTTATACAAAGAAAAAATAATGCCATGTTTTAATATGGCTTTTTAATTTGTTTTCTGTTTTAGCTGCTGTCTCTAACCCAGGGTCCTGGACATGCTAGGAAAGAGCTCTGCCCTTTACCTCATCCTATCTCTAAAGCTCTGGCGTTTCAATAGCCACAAATTAGGATTAACTCCTAATGTGTAATATAATGTCCTTCCTTTAACTTGAATGAATCGCCTTCAGGTTTGAGTTCATCCAGCTGCCTCCTCCTTATCATAAATGGACCGTCAGCCTTGGTGGTCTTCTTGAGCTTGAAGACCTCTTAGTCTTACTAAACAACCTCCCTTATTTTTGTTTCGAACCATATATAACCTCGTCTGTGCCATCACGTTCAAGTTGCTACAGGCATCCTTTTCCTTCTGTGATTTGTGGAGTTTCAGGGAAAGTACATTATTTCAGTATTAATATATCATCATCTTTCCAGACCTATGTATGTGAGCTTCAAGTTATAGAAATGTTTATTTTTCTGGCAGTAGACTATTAGCTGCTCATAATAATATTGGCAAATTATTTTTAAAACATAAAATCAGTTCTACTCTCACACACGTTGAGCCATCGCTTTACAGATGAATTTGCTGGACAGAACATTCCCAGAGACTGCTGTTTATTGCTGATAAATATAGCTTGCTGATTTAAGCTCTTTACCTGGCCCTAACCCTGCTGTGAGATCTTCTGAAGCAAGAAGCTTTAGAGTCAGATAGGCAGGTAACGTGCTGAACGCATTCAGCAAGCTCTTATTGGGAGCACCATGATCAGATAATAGAGCAACTACTGAACCTCAAGGTCAAATGATCCTTAATCTAAAAACAATATCTAAATGACATAAGAAGGGCTTTAACTTTAACATCCGTTGCATTTGGAGCTGTATTTCATCTCTCTGCAGAGTAAAGTCAATAATATGAGAATCATAAACCAAGCAGGACTGCAAATCCTCTTAGGCTACCTGCTGGAAATGGAGTGAGTAGGAGAAAGCACTGTTTCCAAATGTCACAAACACAAACAAATGAGAAAACAGTTCATAAGTTGTTCGCTGCATGAGAGCAGTGGTCAAATAATGTTATTTAATGAGAAATATGCTCCCTCTGCTTATTTCCTGAACCTTCGATTTAGCATTCCAGGGAACCGTTGTAACGGAAAAGTCCAAAGATATGCAAGGTTAAAATTGGGCTTATTAATTACATTTTATAATTGGACAATTTGAACACTTGTATTCAAAGAGATACTTCCTAGCTCCAACTACAACTTTAATTACTGAAAACCTTAAACAAAAAAATAACTCAATCCTCCCATTTCTGTAATGGGTTTTATTTCTCTGAATACTAAGTACTTTATACTAGCCTGTATCCAAACAATTAATAGAAGAAAGCAGTCATTTAAACAACTTAAGAAAACAATGGAATTTTGACTTCAATTCATTAGGGACAAAGACTCTATCCAACAATACTTTTCAAACTTCAGAGTAACTAAGTGAAGCATCTAATTGGGAATCATGAGGAAAAGGAGCTTCATGGGCATTAACTTTGAGTCAGCCTCTGCCCCCAAACTTGGCCTTTCGTAAAAGCTTCAAAGCATGCCAATCCTTCAGGCTCAATAACTTCTAAATGGACTTCTAAATGGGGAGGTGCGGATGAGGGAAGTTTAAAAATGGATTTTCTAATTTATTCTTCATTCTCTATTCTTATGCAGATCCATAGACCTATCAAACCTCTTTATAAAAGAAACTAGGGAGTGTGTGGTCTATCCATTTGAAATATAACACACGACACAAATTCAAAATGATCACTGGTATAATTCTTGCTAAGCTTTGTGCCGATATTGGATCCGCCATTGATCAACTCATGGATTCACTCTTTTTACTCTGGCCAGCCAACAAGTAAACCGCTTCTAGACTGTTTAGAAAACATAAGTATAATCAATCAAAGCATTCAGGTTCCATCACACGATTCCAATGTAGTGCAACGAAAACAGTATTTTAAATTGGAAATGCGCTCAAAGTAACATTTTCTCTTTGCTGAGCTCAGAAATTAGCATATTCACTTCAAATGCTGACTCAGACTTTGGACAGGCCATTTACTTTACTGAGTTCAAACTACGTTAAAGCTTTTAATAAAACTCTGGGGGAAATTCCATTGCCATACAATGAAATTCCATTACATATGGTTGGTTTTGGCTCCCCAGTCAGCAATAAAACAGAGCAAATGATGTTTTCTTTCATTTTGTTCCTGAGACTTGGCTATGACATTATTGTTTATGTATTTTTCAAGGATAGTGCTTCCATTTAAAAATATTTTAAGTTTTATTCTTCAAGAAACCCTAAAAATAGGTGAATTCTCAATGGAATTACATCGTTGTGTGTCAAAATTAAGAAATAGCAATTATCCTGATTAACAATATCCATAAATACTATGCATTTATGTGTTTAAATTAGCAAGAAACAATCTTTTAGCATAAAAGTTTGCTTTTTCTAAGTCCTGCATGGGGTTAATATACAGAAATATTCTGTGTGAACCAAAATCTGACACATCACTAATGTTTTAATATTTTTTAATTTTGTAAATCTTAATATAAAACATTACACACCAAAATTAACCAGACCTAAAGTCCATACAACTCAACAAACATCTATGCAACTAGGACAGGCATTTGGAACAGAAGCTGTGGAGCCTCATATTAAATTTTATGCCTTCAGTATCAAATATGTTTTATGCATCTATCTACCACCAAAGGCCAAAAAACTCATGACAGAATTAAAACTAGAAAAACAATTGACCCTGTATCCTGACTCAAAAGTCATGTTGAGTAGACCTAAGGCAGCAGTTCTCTACCAGCTGAGGCTAGCTCCAGTTCTACTTCTTCAGGCCTCATAGATTGGGAAGGCTTTAAAAGCTCCACACACGGTACAGGGCATGATCTGTAGCTGTGAATAGATTTGAATATGTGGAGTACTCTGCTAAGTAGAAGACCCGTCATGAACAAAACTTGGTTTCCCTTACTAGAAAAATTACAATTGAAAAGGAGTTTTGCAAATCCAACCTCTGGGCCTACTTATTTTAAATATTACTTGATACCACATGTTCCCAATACAATAAAGAAAACAATTTTGATTTTGCAATAACTGAAGTAAGATTTGATCAATCTACTGTGATAAAGAGAAGAATATGCTCATTGAAGTTTTCTTAGTCTCTTTCAAGGGATTTCAAGTTGAATGGAGAAAATAAGAGACAGAAATAATATAATAATAAGGCTAAGCATGAACTCAATGCAGGCAGTGTCTACTAATTTACAGCACACAATAATATAGAAAACAGTAGGATATATCACTTATGTTCTCATTGAATATTAATACATAAATATAATTTGATGCCCACACATAAATCAACACCCCTCTTAGACATTTATACCATGACAAAATAAGATTCATAAAAGGCCTTTCCTTTAGAATGTATCATATTGTACAAAAGGAATATTATTTTTTTACAAGTAAATTTATTTATTTATTAAAAATTTCCACCTCCTCCCATCCTCCCATTTCCCTCCCACTCCCCTCACTCCCCCTTCCCCTCCCTCTCCAGTCCTAAGAGCAGTCAGGGTTTCCTGCCCCATGGAAGTCCAAGGATTATTTAATATAAAAAAGATATATCCCTATACAAGTCAGGGATGGTAGAATTATAAAAGGAATGGGGAAGAGATAAAAGAAATGTGCATCAAATTAATCTTTGAACTGGAAGTCTGAAAAGGGATCAGTTGATAAAACATTCATTCCAGGCCAAAGGAACGAATGAACAATATCATTGTATCATTGATCACAAATCTGGCACAGATAACAGAGGAAATATTTGTGTGTGGTGAGAGTTTGCCTAGACAGCTCCATAAAGTCATGAGCAGCTCAAGCCAAAGCTCCAGAAACATATCATTAACAACTTCATATTTCAGGAAACAATGAAGCAATGTTTGGAGTTACTTCCCAGAACTTAGTTTTGACCAGTGATTCTGACTTAGATTTGACTTAGAATGTAGATTTTGACAGCAATGGTTGACAAGATGGAAATGGCAGGGTCCTTTGGACACAGAAGAGCAGTCATAACACCCTCCAGTCTCTGATAGGCAAAATTCTGTACCTAAGCAAAGACAGATATGTCCTTAAATCTAAATGCCCACTTTAGAGGTTCACAAAGAACACATTTAAAGCTGCTTGTTCAGCCACTGCAGAAGTACGTAGCTCTAGGCTTTTACCTACACAGAACCAAGAGTCTAAACATGGAAGGTGATGGACAGAGGCTGAGAAATCACTCCAGTATTCATCCAGCTCCTAAACAAAGATAAATAATATAAAGATGTCATTTATCGAGAAAAAAATGTCAAAATCCCATCATAACAAATGAAAATAATACTAATGAAACATTATAACTTATGAAAATTGACAAGGAAGGTATCTAAGTAGCAACAGAATGATTTGAGGACAGAAAAGTTTGCAGAAGGCAAGAAACAAATCTTTCCCCTGTTCTAGAACACAAGCATTTTGTAGTCCACCCCAAATCTTCCCACTTCTCCTGAAGTTGGTATTAGTCACAGTGCCCAAGCCATCCCTGCCCCTGGCCATGAAGCAGAGCCCACCAGATACACAACTTGACTTTTGGTACCTACATCTTGATAGAGAAAGTAAGTGACTTAATTTCTGAGTCGGATAAAATCCAGATGCTATCTTCTCTACCACAGGAAAATCCTCACATGGAAAGAATCAGAGTTCAAGTGAGGCAAGGAAATTGGGGTTCTTTCACCTCTGCACCTTTGAATTCAGTCAGGATTCAAACAAATTAACCTCTGAATCCTCACTACACGAAACAAAGGATTCATTTTCTTATGCTAAGAACTCAAGTTGGACTTCTAGAATTTTTAATCAAGAGAATGTTGACTACTATATGGGTTAAGAAAGTTAACGCAAGGAGAATGCAAATATTGAGAGGATGAAATTGAAGTCTAAGCTAGGTAAGGAAGTTTTTAAAAAATAGTGTATTTCAAAGAACTTTGAAGACCAAAGAAGTCTCCACTCCACAAGACCAAAAGGCAGCTCAGATGACATCAGTGGGCCAGAAATAGTCATCTTTGAAGAATTGTAGAGAACAGATGTCTTGCAGGCAGGTGGGTAAAGGGCAAATAAATGTTTCCATTTTCAAAAAGGTGAAAGCAGTTCAGTTCTTTATGCCAAAGAGACTGGATGGATCCCTAGCAAAACTTTAGAGTTATAAAAGGTTAGTCAACAGTCAGGAAGTGAAGGTGTGATCACTGGGGACCAGGGTAGGTTCCGAAAGTTCAACTCATGCTAGGATTATATCATTTCCTTTTTTACCAACATTTACTGGAGAGGCTGAGAACATTCGTTATGCCAGGTGCTGTTTAAAGCAATCTCTGATATAATATAGTAACATATACGATGACTGTGGCCATAATTGGTTGGTGTTGTTATTGTAATAACTAGTATGCATTACCAATCAAATGTTCCAAAATACATGCTCAATTATATGGGAAGATGAGTGAATAACTGATTGTACACATATATGCATATATCTATTTGCACATATTCACAAATGTATATCAAACATATGCTAGAACACATATAAGTGCACAAACACACATATAAAAACACATGGCATATATAGGCCTATATACATAATACACAGAGGCACATGCGTGAACACATCACAGATATGCATATAGTGCCTACACACAAGCATACATACATATATGCAGACATGTCCAACATAATACGAATAATAATCTAACCCTCACAACACTGAGGAGAAATACTTGTCTAAGAAGTTTGCTCATTTACTACTAAGAGTAGAGTTTACATCAGGTTTTCTGACTTTCAAATCAATATTTCTTGTCAACAAAGGGTATTCCTGTGCAATGTTCATGAAGAACACTAATCGAACTCAGCACAACAGATCTAAAGAGATCTGAAGTATCTTTGGCCTCTTCAACTTTAAAACATTTTGAATAGTAATAGAAAAAGCATTATAGTCAAGTCTGGAAATAATGTAAAAGTAAGTAATGTGGTATTAAAAGGCTAGAATCTATGTTTAATATAAGGAGAAGGGCAATAGAAGCAAAAGGCTTTCTCCGACACAGCCCACACAGCAGCATATTACCACAAGGAGAAGGCCTTCTAGACTGTGAGCTCAAGAAGTTACTGCTAAAAGAAAGCACTCAGTCCTGAGCTGCACAAGGAAAACTAACGTGAAATTCATAAAAGGAGAGAAAATTGCTTCATTTAACTTTGTGTGCATTGAATCAACACAGTGGTGTTTTTCCAAAGAGAACTGAGCCTGGAGATGAAAAATCAAATCCTCTAGCATGTGCTAGAAAAAGATAAATACTATGCTTTACAAGAGAAGTAGACTTGGACCGTGGGCAGGGAAGAAAGCATTACCTGTTCACTCTATTCTCTGAGGAGCTTTAAAAGCAAATGGAGAATAAACGGAAAGACATTTCTCTGAGTCAGAACTGAGCACAAGAAACATAAGAGGTTCCTGTTAAGGCAGGGATTAGATGCAGTGATTAATGAGTGATTAAATGTTTCAGGAAGATGATGCATCTAACAGCATAAAGGAAGTCAGAGTCACCTTGGTCCTGACCAGAATGAATGGAGCAGGCTCCCGGATGCAAGCGTAGGCAGCGAAAGTACCTATTTCCCTAGAAGTTCCCTCAATGAAGGCATCAGAAAATTCCTGGGAGGAAAGTAGATCTATTCTACTTGGACATCATAAGAAATTCAAGGTTTTCTGGGAAGGAAGGAAGGAAGTCAGACCCCAGTCTGGGGTTAGAACTCAATATTTGAGTTTAAGGAAGTCTGTGAGAAGGAACGTGACCTGAACCTCAAGGCAAGAATTCATCAGTATGATGGGAGAAGTCCTATTCCTTGCTATATGTTCAATACAGGGAAATAAATGTTTTTAGAAAAGAGCTAGTGGCACAGCATAAAGCCGATGTAGAATATTCTGGAGGACCTGTTCAAGTTGTTAGATGTTGTGTCTGCACAATAACTATTGAACATACACATACAAATATCTTGGCATCCAAGTGCGACACTGTATGACTTGTGTGCAGAGATACAAGCCATTGAATGTACCACCATGACACAGCAAATCCAAGTTTGTACATCTGTGCAGACAATCATCACCAGGGTGTTGAGGAATATTTATTTATACTGCGTAAAGATGTATCAGTATGATTGGCTTAATAAAAAGCTGAATGGTCATTGGCCAGCCAGGAGAGACAGGCAGAACTTCCCAGGAGGGAAAGGAAAAGGAGGAGGAATATAGGCATGCAAATTACGCCAATGAGTAGCCAACAACACACGAAGGGTATCAGACATATGTAATAAAAGAATGTTAAAAAAGCCACTTGGTAAAACATAGATTAACAGAAGCAGGTTAATTTAAGTTATGAGATAGTGGAACGAGACTAAGCTAAGGCCGAGCTTTCATAATTAATAATAAGTCTCTGTGCTGTTATTTGTGAGCTGGTGGCATAAAGAAAACTCTAACCACACTAGTTCACCATGAAATAAACAACAGCAAAAGGCAGAGGGAGCTGCTCTCCAGCTCGGTCTTTACTACCATTGGAGATATGGCCGGCAGGCTCCACTGCTTTGTGCTGAGTAACCAATGAGATTCCTGCCAACTCAACTCAATTGATTGAGTGATGAGCAAAACACTGATAGTCATGCTTCTCTTTCCAAAGATGGCTGAGTGCTTGTCTACCAAATATTGAGCAAACATTCTTCTCCAGTCATCGTGTTGCCAGCTCTCCTGACCACAAAGAAAGAGAAATTACATTACGAAAGAAACAAATCAGTGGACGACTTTCAAAAACGTTTTCCTAGCATTCAACCACACTTCATATTACCTGCTGCTCTGAGGTCTATGTCAGGAATTAAAACAACAAAACAAAACACTTTTAAGTGGTCCAGAACTCCTGGGTCCCAAGCCAAAGGTTTGGTTTATAAGGCAGATGCACAGTGGAAGATATTCACTGTTCTAGATCTTTCTTGTTGCTACTGTACCAAATCACCACAAACTTAGGGTACAAAATCCCAAACAGCACAAATGTATTATCTTACTATTCTGGTCAGAATTACAAACTCAGTCTCTGTGAGTCTTCTCGGAGGGTCAGAAGAACTGTATTCATTTCAGGAAATCTAGGGGAAAATATCTGGTTCCTTATCTTTTCCAAGCCCCCAAGGCTATCTGCATTCTTTGCCTTATGTCCCCCTGAATGTAATCTCATCACTACAATTTGGGCTTTCCTTGTCATATCTCCCCCTTCCATGCCTCCCTTCTTTACTTGAATGCTTCCTTTTGATTACATTGTAGTCACCAGAATAACCTAGAATCATCTCCCCATCACCACAAACTTCAGAGATCTGGATGTAGATAACTGGAAGGATTGCAGAGTCGTCATCTGCCTTCCCATGGCAGCTAACAGTTAAACTAGCAACTCTCAGCTGTATCACTACCAAAAGCAACTGGAAGGGATTGCCTAACTGCTTTTTCTCCTCTTCCCCTCCTTTCCTGCCTCTTCCTTTTCTTGTTCTTCTTCTATCACTACCCACCTCCTTCTCTTCTTGCTTTCTCTCTTTCTCTTCTTTCTTCATTAAAGGGACAGAATCTTGGGATTTTTAATAAATATCTTAAAATTTTCATGTATTTGACCTCGGTGAGGAGAAAATCCTTAGGAAGATCTGTAAAGACACAGATCTGCTAAACTTGATGAAAAAGATGGATATAACAAGCAAAGAGGATGCCCCTCCCCATACACAAAAAAGCTCTTTCTCTCAGTATAAATGCACCACATTCTGTAGGAAGACTGAAAAAATTCAGTCTTCCTGAACTATGTTAAAGTTAAAGCCTTCCTTTTTGTTTAAACAGAAAAAGGGGAAAT
>LOJH01041252.1:8994-21286 GCA_001685095.1 Ellobius talpinus
AATGAGATCTGCTGCCCTCTTCTGGCCTACAGGCACACATGGAAGGAATGTTGCATACATAAAAAATAAGTAAATCTTAAAAAAAAGAATGGAAATGATTATGCTTCCATTTTCACCCTCCTCTGTATTTTGAATACTTTTTGATCTGATGCTTCTGGAAAAGCAAACTGAAGCCAGTGAGACAAAACATAAATAAATGAGAAACAAGGCACTGTTGCAGCTTATCCACAAGTTTAACATATAGATTATCACACTACATAATTTTAATGAGAAGAGTAGGAAATATAAGCAGAAGCCACAGGCAACGTGTGACTACAAGCCTTGCTTCCAGTGATTTTAGAGCTGAATGGAGTTTTCCTTTGACTATAGATTTTCATCTGTGTGTTTTTAGATTATCTTTTATAAATTCTGAGGCAATGATTTTAAGATCAATAAACATTCATAAATAACTCTTCACTTAGGATATATAGAGCATTCACCAAAAAAATTAAAAAAATTTGTTAAGTGGCAGAAAATGAGACCAGACAGGACCAGGAGAATATTCTGTCCTTAATGTCATAATTAATTCATTATAATGATTATTATTTATATATACTAAGTGAAGTAACTGCAGAATTGGTAAGTAATGATTTGTGGCAGTCCTATACCTCTATCTACTTCCTGGGCATACTTTATCTGACAAAACATGGGATTTAACAGAGTTATGCTAATAGAAACATACTAATGTTTGAATGAGACTAGTAAAGAGCAAAGAGGAAATCTAATGATTCTGAGTAGTTAACTCTTAAAATTTAATTGAATTGGGAAAAGGGACAAGAAAACTAGTAACTGCTATTCTTTTTATCCTTATGGCATTTGATATCATATCAACGTTCCAGAAGAGATCTAACTTCTACTTTATTCATGACAGACAAGTAGCCAGATGATATGCTGTCATTGAATTCCATCATGTTTAAATGTCTATTGCTGTTGTCATTGTTTAGCTCATTTTGGGGAGTTATGTTAATGAGACTGTATATGTGTTGCTTATGACATTGCTAGGAGACAAAAATCTCACATTAAGTCTCTCTGATCATCCTGTTCTTACAATCATTCTTTCCAGTCTTTGATGATATTTCCTGAGCCTTATGCGTGGGAGTTGTATTGTCGATGTGCCCCTTAGGACTAGACTCCACAAGCCTATATTTAAGAATTTTATGTATATACATATATGTCTATAACAAAATTCATGAAAAACAGACCACAGATTTGAAAAAGAGTTGTAATAGTTATGAGAGGGATTTTGAAGGAAAAGAGAGAAGTAGAAGGAATGTAATTATAGTATAACCTCATATTTAAAAAAACAGAGAAATCATTTTTATATGATTCTATTACATTTTCCTCATTGTGTATGATTTGCTAATAAAGTTGCTGCTCATTGAACTGATCTGTTGGCAGTGACTGCATGCCCTATACACTTCTGCTTACCTGTTTCTTGATGCATTCCATCTCTAGAAACCATAGTTACATGAAAACTTTCCCCACATATGTGAGTGTATATGTGTGTATTCAATGTGATCAGATATGAAATAATTATGTATACACTACTTTGTAGTAATCACAGTTTCAATTGCACTCTCTTCCCTGTTAATAGTAAGTAAAGTACAATTCTTTTGCAAATCAATTTATGAGTAATAACTGTAGGAAGCCACCATTTTGGGGTGACTTTCTGGGCTTCTAGCCATGGCAGTTTCATATTTTCCAGGGTAAGGACATGAGGATTAGAAAAGTTAAGGAGGAGGAACAGAGATTAGAAAGAAACACAGAGACATAGGATAGTCTCAGGAGGGAAACTCAGTGCATGATTCACACTGAGTTCTGAGTTCTCCTGCATTTATTTTTCCATACACTTTTACACCCCAACACAAAAGGGGAAAAGAAGACAAGAGACTGCTTTAACATGATACAAAGGAGAACCAGATCAGTTATTTGCCCAACATTTGCGATATCAAGTCATTATTTTTTGAGAAAAGCATTCTGGGTTTTTTTTGGCAGTGAAACCACCCTAGACCAAGTATCCTGAAGACAGCGACTTCTTAAGTCAAACCTACTTTTTCAAAAGAAAGAGCAGAATAATGCTTGAATTCCCTGCCCTTTAATCAGAGTGGAGTGGATCTACTTTTATGGGCTATTTTAATGTCCAAAACACCAAGTAACCACATCCCAGGTCAGAGTGTGCAGTCACAGCTGTTGTTAACAACTGTGAGAGAGCAAAATAAGCTCAAATTCTCTGAATTTATTTTGATAAGGTGGAATAGGCTCACATTTTTGGGCCTCCACAAATAACTAAATTTCTTCAATATAAGATTTTTTAAGAAGTGAACACATTCTGTTTCTGGCATCACAATATCAACTTCTGCAACCTAGAAAGCTGTTTGAGACATTCTATTGGGCTCCTCTGTCTTCTGTCTATATCCAGCTGTCAGGCAGCTGAAGTGAAGATGATAAAATGGCTATCCTGTATTATACATCCTCAGAACAAAGATTTTGAAATATAATTTGAGACACAAAAAAATGTCTGAGTCAATCTCAATTATCTGAAACTGTCATTTCATTACCAATTCAGGCACATTGAAATCACTCACTAATTTTTTCTTTTGTCTTTCCAAGAACTATGATGCTTACCCAAGAATTAGTAAATCTAATTAAAAGGAATAATTTTTAAAGCAATATACACATGTGTACATGTACCTGTCTTATAAACATAACTTAATCTATATGACATAAAACATTATACAGGAGAGAAGCTGAGAGCTTCTTCTCTGCTTTATACAAATAAACATATCTGTGCTGGTTTTAAGGAGACATGTTCCACCATAGACTCTGGTATTTTAATTTTTTGCACCCCATTGGTGAAAGTACTTGGCGAGGTTAAGGAGTCACAGCCATGCTAGAGTAAATACACCACTGTGGGGAAAGGGTCCTCAGAGAAATTAGATCTTTGTTCCACATCTAACTCCCTCTTTCAGCCTTTGTGCTTGCATTTGAAGAAATGAGCTCTCAGTTTCTATCTTGATTTCTGTGTCTGCCACTTGCTGTCATGAGTCTCCACCCCCATGACTGACTCTTATTCCTTTGGAACCAAAAGTCAAAATATACTTTCTTCAATAACATGCTTTTTTTGGTCAAGGGTTTTATCACAGCAACAGAAAAATAACTATTAGAATTCATAATTTCAACTTCACTCATAAAAGTAAGTGTTACATTGCATCTTATTTCCATTATATGCTCTTGCAACACAGCCCTATTCTTAACATTTGCTCACAGTATAATTTCTAAAATATGATACAAAATGAAATATTTTAAAAGATGAAATCTTAGAAACATTGAGCACACATGTTAAAGCAAATTCACGGGTGTGTGTGCTTATGTTTACCAAAGTCAACAATTTGCTAAACACACTTCAGTTGTTCTAACTATTGATTTTACCCCTGTATTTTGAAGCATGCAAGCAAAATATATTTCCATGATATTTGAACAAAAATGTTCTTAGAGTCTGGAAATGGAAACGTTGAATGCATCTATGGATGTGTAGATGATATCTAGAGTTAATGTCAAATGAATAATGTATTTACTAGAAAGGAGGTTTCTTTGGAACTTAAAAAGGAGAGCAGAGTGTGCATCCTGAGCACAACGCTAAACAAGATGGTCAGATGGAGTCAGAAGACTGCCTCCTAGCAGCTGGGGAAAGCCCGCATACTTACATTCCTTTAAAAAGAAGGAAATCTAAGCATCTATAATTATATTATACATGAATAGTTTTATGTGTGATAAAATAACATTGTAAGTAAAAGAAGCCTTCTTGTAAAATTGCCAACTTTTAAGACTATTCATGTATGAATAGTATTTATCTAAAATAGGTTTTCCGGATAATGTCAAACTATTGTTCAGGGTTTATTCACTCTATTTAAGAAAAATCTATGAAAACAGTACAGTTTGCCAAGAAGTTTACAAAGATATGCTGGTTATATACATCCCAATTTTGCACATGATTGCTAGAAATTTGAATACTGGTATATTAAAGACTCCAATTCTTTTTTTTTCTTTTTTTTGGTATTTTGAGAAAAGGTTTCTGTGTAACTTTGGTTCCTGTCCTGGAACTACCTCTTGTAGACCAGGCTGGCCTCAAACTGACAAAGATCCACCTGACTCTGCCTCCTGAGTGCTGGGATTAAAGACGTGTGCCACCATGGCCCGGTAAGACTCTAATTCTTAGATACTACTAACAATACTGCATTTATTACTATTTCATAGTGTACGTATCTGCAAATCTATATTTGTAATCATTCCTGGAAGTGAGTTAACATTCAGAATACCTTTTTTGACAAGCTGAAATAAATTATGATTTAATTTTTCTTTTGTATAGCCTTTATAATATGTAACTATTTCCATTTATGATGTAAGGCCAAATACCAAGTTTAATGCATTGAAATACAAGATCCTGAATATGGTCTCTGTTATACAAATACCATGTAGTGAAGAGGAAGGGGATTTGGGAGAGACCTGAGAATATGTTTCAGGTGAAGAAAAGAAGGTTGTATTAGAAGGGTATTGCCCTAATTGAAGTGGCTTTAAGACATAACAGCTTTATAGAGCATATTTACATATTAAAGAGAAATATCCTACAATATTTCAAATAAGACAGAATATTTATAAAAACTAAGTTAAACTGAATAGCTTTTATTCACTTAAAAATGCTACATAACACTTCTAACAACTGAGTCTTGGCGCTTGATCCTGACTTAGTCCCTTGGTTTTCATCAGGCAGCAATTCTGCTGAGAATTCACATTGTGTAACAAGAGACAGACTAGTGGAACCAAAGGGTCCTTGCAGAATGGATTCCCTCCAGGGGAAGTAGCCACAAGTTTCTCTTAACTTGAGACTACTGGAATGATTCTATATACATATACAGTATTTGTATACTTGAGATGAGTGGAATGTTTTGTGTACATATACACTATGCATGTATGTATATTATACTGACACATACACACTTGCATATGCATAGAAATATACACATGTGCGTGTGTGTGTGCATCCTGGAATACTCCTGCATACTCCTATACTATGTGTATACCTGAGACTGCTGGAATGCCTCTGTATTAAATATATACTATGTGTATACACATATGTATCTTTAAATGCTTTTATCAAACTTTGGAGAAGACGTTGATTCAAAAATGAAATAAACTCTCTGAGAGAGCTATCAGTACCATTTTTCTGAAATTGTATAGCAAAATTTTATAGCTTAGTAAGTGTATACCAGAAACATATTTGTGCTTTGCATATAAATCAATCAAAGAGATGAGAACATTTCTAAAATTTTATTTCTACATCATTAATTATTTTGTTTTTGAAAACACTTTAAGAAATCATATATAATAATGTCAGCATTCTTCTCTCTTTAGCATATTTTTCTTCTAAGCGTCATATTTTTATGGACTGAGATGTCCTCTTTCAGGGTTATGGTCTTCTGACAATATTTACAGTTGCCCATGTTGATCTGTTATCGGATAAACTTCTTTTTTTTGCAGCAGACTGGCAAATTAGTGTTAATTGCTAAAGAATATAATATTTTATATGCATTTATAATTCTAATTGTTCTACCAGTTATTAAATAAATATAAAAAGCAAGCATTGTTAATAATATTTTTCTTAAATTTAAGGAAGTTCTAAATTATAAAAAGTGAAATAGTTAGACAACAAATAAATACCTGTATGTATTCAAATGTATTCTGATTTGTTTAATATGTCGTTATAAAAGTTTTTGTAATGTTGCTTAGTGATCATTCCACCAGTCAGTTCAAGCATATTAAAAATAAAATAATTGATATTTATTCAGCAATTAAAAGGATGACAAAAGGAATTTGAATTTTCTTAATTAATAAAATTTATGGGTGCAAGTATTAAAATTTACAGACAAGAGAAAGGAAAAGGAAATTAAAAATCTCTTAAGAAATATCCTGGTCAAGTAGCTGATACCTAGATCCTGTTGTAGAGACTAAGCCAGGCTGAAGTTTTATGTTGAAGTGACCCTGACCTGAAGCCTCTTTGTAAACGACTAGTGCCTTAATTATTTGCATCTGTGAACTCAAATGAAAATACTTAAGGATATATCAATATACTCATAAATCATCTGCAGGCGATAAGTGGTCCAACATAGATAATTAGAGAATTTACGGAAGGCTTACTCCCTCTGTTTGTCTGCTTATGACATTTGCGGCACAGCCCTAACAGCAGGGTAATTACTAGATTTATTCATCAAACAAAATCACGCCTTCTGGGAATACACAGTGACTCCAGTTTTAGGACTAATAAAGACATTTTTCACCAAAACTCAAGTACTAATTTGCTCAATAACTAGCTGCAATAAGCTTTTATGGAAGCACTCAAAGAAAAGGCTTGGCACCAGAGGGCAGATAATTAAAGGTGCAGTATCCCCACACAAAAGGATCTGAACAATTCCCTGACCATATTAAAATTTAATTGTTGGATGTTAATTGAAAAAAAATATAAGTCACTTCTGTTCTGAGTCACAGTAATTATTCTCCCCAGATAAAAAAAACATAACTGTATGTCTAAGTTAGTAACAAAAGAAAACAACCTAAAATAAGGAGTGTTGATACTGAAAATGGAATTAATACCCAATAAAAATAAACTCAAATTTCCCAAACTGAACCCAAAATATATTGGGTTTGGATTTTTTTTCATATTCTCATTTCCTCTATCCCACTCCTTTAGAGAGAAAAGTTATGATCCTTAACTACCTAATTTTTTTCTATTTTTATTGATTTTTATTGAGTTCTACATTTTTCTCTGCTCCCCTCATTACCTCTCCCCTCCCCTTCAACCGTCCCCCAAGGCTCCCATGCTCCAAATTTACTCGGGAGATCTTGTCTTTTTCTAGCTACTTTTTAAAAAGTTTTAAAGGCTTCATAGCTAATAATGGCTGAAATACTATAATAACTTTGAAATATAGTAACTTTCTAACAGTGCAACCCACTTCAAATGTTTTAGTAAATAGGTTTTCTTTCTCACACTTAAGATTTCAGTTCTGTGTTTATAAAAGCAGCAATACAAAAAAAAAGGCATTATTGATCAAACCCTTTGAGCATTAGCCAAGGACTAATGACAGTCCTGAATGCTCTAATACATAGAACAGTGTGTTACAAAAAGTATTAAAGAGTAACAGTCATTCCCTCAATGTTTACATAACCATTCTGATAAAATGAAAAAAGAATTATGAAGAGTTTTGTTTAATCTTTCTGTATATAGAACATTTGGGGTATCACCCCAGAAAACCAGCTTTTACTATGTGAGAATCAGAAATCCTCGGGCCCTTGGGCTCACTTTCTGTTGCAGAGGAATGATGGACTACACAAAATGCAGACTTTTAAACTCATATTTAATTGTTTAATGTCATGGTTCTTGGTAGAGCATTGTTGCTTGAAAAATAAATTGGGTAATTCAATTAAATGGCTACAGAAGATACATCATATCAGATGTAGAAAGGCACTAACCCCAGCTTGAACTTGACGTCCTACATCGCTTCACTTATTTGACAAATGGATTCTTGAAAATAATGGAAACACATGGCTGCCAGCATAGGTCAATAATACTTTTTTGCCATTCAGCCTTTTAACAGCTTCCATTTTTTCTTGCACTGTGCCATTCAGGGCAAAGATTGCATTTGCCTGGTAAATCATGCAAGCATTATTACTAAAATGGGACTAAATGCAATGAAAATGGACTACATAAAAGTAATGGCACTTAAGTAAAGGGAAGACCATCCACCAGGGCAAACACTAAATGTCAGAGTTAAATACTATATGACATTACTTCCATTACAAACTCATATTATGCACATAAGAAAGCAAACCCACTAACTACAGCTGCATGCTACATTTTCATTTTCCTTAACTTAACCAATGTTTTGAACACACTAGTTTTAATCCAAATCCATATCTGCTATGCCCGAAGTTGTCTCCCATATCTTTTTTAGGTATACATGTAGGCAAAAACAGAATCTGTGACTCAGTCTTCAACTGGACAGTCCTATCGTATATAACTCATCAGTTTATCTAAAACACACCAAAGAACAAACTAAATTACCAACGGCAAAGGAATTTAAGAGCACTGTCCAGAATAAAAAATATATTTGAAAGGAAGCAAAGGTATGTAAAAATATGTTTTAGTAAATATTATTCCCACTGTTAAGTACAGTGAAAACTATTACTTCTTATAAATCTAAATATAATTGCATTAATAGTTCTAAGAGGAAACTAGAATATGAAACAGGGTATAAATATTAAAATAGGGCTACTATTTTATTTTATGTTTAGAAACAGTACCAGTTTCTGAGTGTATTTGGGTTAGTATGGTGCAGTGTTTTGTTTTTTTCTTGCTTGTTTATTTGTTTTACATTGTTTAGCTCTATTTTTTTTAAAAAAAAGAATAATGTGTCCCAATTTTACAGCATTCTGACCTAGAACAGTTATTTTGCAATTAGAAAATACTGCTTAGAGATAAAAATGTAACCAAACGTCGTCCTGGGATTGGCTTCTGCCTCCTGACTCTGCCATGAGCAAGTTACTTCATCTCTTTCTGCCTCAGTTTTCACATCTGTAAAATGAAGATAAAGATGATTTTCTTAAGAGGATTAATTGCTCAGTGTAGTGCCTAACAAGGCTTCACTAACGTCTGCAGGCATTGTAAATAAAAGGTATGAATCAATCATAAGATATTTGTGTAATGAGATGTTTTTAAATGAGCATGAAAATTTGACACTGGGGATCTATTTAAATATTTTCAGGTCATGTTTGATCTTTGATCACTTTTGAACCCAAAAACTCTTTTAACTTTCACTTCCTTTGTTGAACTTTCTTTCCATTTGAAACGATGATGCCTGAGTCTGAAGGATCCATTGATTTTAATCTTCAGATAGACTCATGTACCTCCCTTTGGGAATTTTTTGAGCCACTTTAGGTTTATGAGAAAACTCCTCTCTCCTGTCAAGGTTTTAAGTTCTGGGAAGTCAAGATACACAGACTGTACAAATGATATGATTATTGTCAGAAGAGGTCCATTTACAATCAAATAACTCGTTTCTTTCTTCTTTCCATTTTAGGCACTGAACCCACCAATCTGTTTAGCTCTACTACAACCCTGCACTGAGTCCACTTGGCTGCACTGAGTGTGCCTGCACAGTGAGGAGACAGAGTTGACAGGAAAGAATGTAGTGGGCTCTGTTGGTTTTCTATTGTATATTCTACAAGATTTTGTTTATAGAATAAAAATGATTTAGTCGAGGAAAATATAATCCTTCTGTGGAAATACACCTCAAAATTTAGCTTTGTCTTGGGCTTTCAGTGAGCTGACACATCTTTTAAAAACGACACTCAAAATCCCCCAAACACTCCAGTGGACAGGAAGCAGTTATTCCAATTGTCAGAATTATACTTCAAGCAATACAGAAAGTAAAGGAAAAGTACAACGACTACATCAGCAGAGTAAAAATAAATGACAGATCATGGATGCAGTTTCATGTTTCATCATTTTCAAGGCCAATTATACACAGAGATTCACAGATTCAATTCTACTATCCGAGTGTTCAATTAAATTATTTAAAGTTATTAAAATGATAGAGACTTATCTTCATACATAGAGTGCCATAATTTACAGATTATTGTTCGCCTTGCTCTGAAGCACTGCCATTGTTATACTGCTCACCACTTACTGCGGCAGAATTTTACTTTAAGTATTCTTTTCACAAATTCTCTATTTAACAGATTTGAAAAGTGAGGGTCATAAATGGGGATATTAACATGCACACTCACAGAAATAAATGTATCCCCAAAATACATTCCTCAAACAACCATGAATGACATTCATACAAAAACAGATTGCAAAAAATGAAGAGTCCTTTAAAAAAAAATCTACTGGGAAAATGTACTGGTCCCGGAGTTTATTTAGTCAGAATATTTCAGAATTCTCAAGACTTAGTTTTCTCAATTAAGGATTATGGAAACAATCCTTGTAAGCCTAAAGGGTTTTGAATTGTGCTTGTAGAACATTAAGCAAACATGGGTGTCTCTAGATTCACAGAGCTCCAATTAAACCATGTGTATATAATTAGATCAATCAACAGGAGCCATTATGAGATATATGTGAGAGGAAACTTCACTTCAAGTGGCCATACAGTGAGAATTGACTCCATCCACCTAAGGCCTAACTGTTTAGTGCATAGAATTCGCTGAAATCTGCAACAGCATCAAATCTACTAATAGGGTACAAGACCATTCTGCAAAATTAATTGGAAAAACACAGGCAAGCATGTTGTTACAGTTCCTGTTTTAATAGACTTTCTTAATAATTCTCAAATGTAATGGATATTTTTGAAACATGCTTCAGGTGTTTCAAACAAAATCCTTCTGCTCTAAACAAATACCAAATGCTGTTTTTCTTTCTTACTAGGCAAAATAAAAGGAAAAGTGTGGTCTTGGTTTGCTGTATTGGAAAGATCAAAGAAATGTTGTAGTCAACTGAAGTGAGTCACTCTCAAAATATTCTTTATAAGCAAAACTCCTGGGCTTTTATACTGCTGTCTGCCCTCATAAATCTCTTTAATTTTTTTCCTCCTCAAATTATAAATTTTAAGTAAGGGAGGTAAGGAAAATTAGAAATGTTTTGTTGAATGGTGATATTGATTTAGACAAAATTTCAGTTATTATATGTACCCTTTCTTTTTCCCAGATTGGTGTTTTTGCTGGTCTTGAATATGGTTTCAGTCCATTCCTATTTGGTGGAAGAGATAACAGTTACAACACAGTAAGAATATGATGAGGTGATGATAAAGGACACTCCTAACTCTGTGAAGGCAAAGCCTGGGAACCAAGATTTGCATAACAAACGGATTCCAGGGATCAACCCATGATGTGGAATGTGAGAGGGAAAAGTTACAAGAGCTGGGACATATCTCTCTCTTTGGAAACATTAATAGAAGCTATTCAAAGGATACAGGCAAAGATCAGTGTCTGCGTACTGTGCACTATGAATTCAAATCCATGATTTGCTGTTAACAGCTGTACCCACGTACTATTAAGCTATCTGAATGTAACTTATTTTCTTCTTTATTAACAGTTGGTTATAGTTGTATCTACACCATAAAGGAAAATGGATTAATACAGAAAAGATGGCTCATGTTGATGGTCAAATAAGTCATTTATTATTATATTTCATGAGACATTCAAATCAAAATGTATGTGATAGCTCTGTTTCATAGTTTATATAAAATTTAGACTTTAAGAGAAATTTGAACTAATTAATACAATTCCATTAATTTTGCTGAAGTATGAAACTTACATCACTATGAACATAATTTGTGAGTCACATTTATAAATTGATATTTTGTATAGGATATCAGAATAATTTTAAACCAAAAGCTAGACTTTTACATTTATATTCTTCTCCTTGTTATTTTCCCCATTTGGTTTTTCAAGAGAGGGTTTCTCTGTAGCTTTGGAGCCTGTACTGGAACTAACTCTTGTAGACCAGGATGGCTTCCAAATCACAGAGATCCTCCTGCCTCTACCTCCCTAGTGTTGAGATTAAAGGCATGAGCCACCACTGACGAGCAAAGAGTTTATTTTTAAAAACACTGCTGAATGAGGCAGTGGTGGCATATGCCTCTAATGCAAGCAGGATTAGGAGGAAGAGGCTGGAGGTGGGAGGAACTCTTTGAATTTGAAGCCAGCCTGGTCTACAAAGTGAGTTCCAGAAGATCCAAAGCTACACCAAGAAATCATGTCTAAAAAAGCAAACAAAAAACCTAAGCTTACATTGACAAATGGTAACTGTAAATCTGTAGAAATTATCTCCACCTAAGAATATGTGAAGAAAGCTAATAATGTACTTTAAAATACGACAACCGAAAAACACAGAAGAGCAAATTATCTAGATTCTAATTTTTAAAATTTTATTTAACTTTCATTGATTCTTTGAGGATTTCCCATCATGCATCCTGATCCCACTCATCTCCCCATTCCTCATTTCTGACCTCTGCCCTTGCAACCTCCCCACTAAAACAAAACAAATTTTAAAGAAAAACCAACTTTGAGATACCATCTTACACCTGTTAGAATGGCTAAAATCAAAAATAATACCAATGATAGCCTTTGCTGGAGAGGATGTGGAGTGAAAGGAACACTCATCCATTGCTGGTGGGAATGCAAACTTGTGCAACGACTTTGGAAA
>LOJH01041253.1:0-10433 GCA_001685095.1 Ellobius talpinus
GGGCTGGTATCTCAGCGGCTATTGGCTGAAGGAGCAGAAGGAGCTCCCACAACAAATTTGGGTATTGTTTTCTCCAAACTGCTTCCTGTTGTTTGTTGGGTAAAATACTTTTAGAGTTCATGGAGACCTTTCAGAGGACCTTGCTCCATTAAACCACATTAGCCTGGAAAGAAGTCACTGATTTTCTTCTTCTATGGAAACAAAATCAGAACCTCTTTTCCAAAGTAACATATCCTTAGAATCAAATTTTGAAGTCAAGATACCTTTAAAATATATATGTTGGTTTAGCTGAGCAGCTCCCAGAATCAAATGTCTCTCTGCAGTTCAAAAATTAAAAGTAAACACACAATAGTATACATAATCCAGACTCTCTATGTATATTTCATCTTTATGTGGCTTATTTTTTTAAATCTATGACTGTCTGTATTCTTTTATGATATTTTACTGTCTCTTTAAAGACTTTGTTTTATATTTTTAACTATCTATACTCTTTTTCTTCTCTCTCCCAAGTCTATGTACATTTATCCAATCTCTGTGACAGATTTTTAGATCTGAATTTGTTTTTGTTGCATATCTGTAATCATTTTCTGACCAGGAGCACTTTTTTAAAAATGCTAAGCGGGCATGGCTGGGACCAACTCCACAGCCCTGCTTGTTTGTTGTACCCAGTCCAAGATGGTGGAGCCATGCTCACTGCCCCAGCTCTAGGGACCCAGGGGGTCTATGTTGCCATTAAGCAATTTGTAACATGCTGCTCACAGACCCCATTTAAGTGCAGGACCTCCTGAAAGAGCCAGTGTTCATTCTGCCAGTATGAACCAGGAAGCAGTATCTTAAAGAAGCTGTGCAATATTTTGCCACTAATATTTTGCTTCTCTTAGAGGAGCTGTGCCTCTTCTCACTGTCAACAAACAGGGCCTATCTGAAAATATGCTACTACCAAGAAGCCGTGCTTATCTCTGTTGTTTTGTGTCTAGAATTCCTTCCCAAACTCTCTCAGGATTTATGTGGATATAGTCATCCCCATTTGTAAGTGGAGACTGTTCTTTTGTTTCCTCGCCGCTCAGACCCTAATAATCACACAGAAATTATATTGGTTATAACAGTATTTAGTCAATGGCTCAAGTATATTTCTTGTCAGCCCTTATATCTTAAATTAACCCATTTCTATTAATCTGTACCACCATGAGGTTTTGGCCTACCAGTAAGGTAAGGTTCTGGCAGGTGTCTGTCTCCTTCAGCAGCTATATGGCATCTCTCTGACTCCACCTACTCTCTCTGTGTATCTCTGTTCAGATTTCCTGCCTGGCTTTACTCTGCTAAGCCATTGGCTGAAATAGCTTTATTCAGCAACCAATAAAAGCAACACATATACATAAGGGCATCCCACATAATTTCTCCCCCAAATTCCTGCCCCCAGTGCAGTTCCTTAAGGCTCCATGAGGTTCAGCTGGGGCTATCCACCTTTCTGAGGTCTGAACCACAAGCACAACATTTCTTTCTTTTTTTTTAAATGTCTCTTCTTTTAGATGCTAACTAGAACCCAAGTATATTTTTTGACACTTTGGCCTTCTCTCTAAAGCTCGGCTCCTAGCCCTGTGGCTGTTTGTTCATCTGTCTGGTTTCCATGCCTGCTTAAATGGCACAGCTTTCCCCTTCTTTCCTCTATTCTCTTCAAGCAATTTCTGAGATTTACAGCTTGCCTGCCCTGGGGGGTTTTCATTTAAACTCTGATAAAATTGTCCTTGAGCCTCTGTTTGAGTCAATTCTTAAATTCTTTTATTAATGAGACTAAGATCCTCAAGAGGAAACTCTGATTTCCCTGGTATCAACTGCATATTTATGTGCAACTGCAGCAAGGGTTTTCTAAGAATTGCCATTTTTCATGCCCTAAAACTGTTTTGTCACCTCTGAACAACAGAGAATTTCTTTCAACTGTTTTTGGCCCTTATTGTCATAACAAGGCCACTGTTATGTATGTACAATAAAATACATGCTCTTCCCACCACAGCCCCTACTTCCTCCACTGTTTCCTGGATCATAGCTTCCTTGTGGTTGCTTAATATTCCCTGCAATCACCAAAGCTTCCACTCTTTGCTTCTAGCCAATTCTTTTATGAATATGGAGTTGAAGGGGGCTTTGCACCATGAGTTATCTTATTATTAAACCAGACTGACTTAAAAAAATTCAGGTCTTGAATTTGGATAGAGTAATGTTAGATGGAAAGAGGAACAAGAAAGAGAGGTGTCTTAGTGAGGGCCTCTGTTGCTGTGACAGACACCAAAAAGACACCTGTGGAGGAAAGAGTTCCTTCTGGCTCACAACTCGCAGGTCACATTCTGTTACTGAGGGAAGTCACGATAGAACTCAAGGCTGGACTCCTCCAGGAACTGATGCAAAGCCCACAGGGAAACTCTGCTTACTGAGTTGCCTCTCATGATTTGCTCAGCCAACTTTCATATACAACTCAGGACCCCCTGATGCTCTTGGGATAGGCCCTCCCACATTAATCATAAATCAAGAAAATGCATTATAGATTTGCCTACAGGCAATTGGAAACATTTCCTCAGTTGAGGTTCCTCTTCCAAGACAACTATACTTTATGTCAAGTTGACAAAACAAACAAACAAACAAACAAACAAAAAACTATAAAAATTAGCCAGCTCAGGAGCAGAGGATGAAGGAGACGAGAGGGGAAGGGAAAAATGTAATGGTCTGTCCTGTCCCTTTAAGAGATAAGCCCCCCCATTCCGCTGAGGCAAGCAGGTCTTCCTTCTGCTTCTGCTTCCAGCCTGGGTTCCTTTCCATCTCTCTCCTGAAGAGGCAGCTTCTGCCTTTCTCCCTTCTCCCACTTCTCCCCTTCCAGCTCCCCCCTCCTCTCCTCTCTTCTCCCCTTCTCTCTTTTCCCTTTCCTTCTATAACCCATTAAATAAATATTCAACCTCACTCTGCATGGCATGTCTAATAGGACTCTCTCTGTCTCTCACCTGCTGTGCAGCTGCTCCCTGCCTGGTACCAGCTGCCTTTGTGGCCTGCTGTGGTCTCCTGGCCCTCTGCCCACTGCCCACTGCTGCCACTCAAGGACCTGCAGCACTTTATCATAACAAAAAGGAGAGAAGAGAGGAAGGGAAGCAAGTGAAGGGGAGGAGGGAAGAAAGAAGAGAAGAGGAGACAAGGGGATGGAAGAGAGGTGTTCCAGTTCTTCTTTGGGAAGATGTTACTGGTGTCTTAATTCCTCTTTCTCAGAACAAGGGCAAATTTCTTTCAACTATTTTTGGCCTTTATTGTCATAATGAGGGCATCGTATTTACATATACCATATGTAAATCTGGCGGTTTATAGCCAAGAGTGCCTTTTCGTACTTGATAGTTACAAACATCCTGAGAGCTTCACCTAAGAGCTATCCTTAGTCTACATGAAAAGGTCAGTCCAAGGAAGGACATCTGACTCATTCAAGCTGCTGTAGATCATAATCAAATGCTCTAGTTCCGAAGGTGGTACTCGTACAACAGAAACACGGGTGCCTTCCTTCTTTGTCATATGTGTCTATGAAATGCCATTTTTATCTCAGATAACAGCTCATATCCATCCCCACTCTTCCTTTGCCAATATCACACCACATGGGACAGTTAAATTTTGTTTCTGATTATCTCAATGAATGGGAAACATGGATGACTTTGGGGCAGGAAGGAAAAGGGGTAAGGATAATTCCCCACCTCTCTCAACTTCTTCTGGCATCACTGTCAGTGACCTCTGTGACTCTCATTGCTGCCAGACTGATAAAGACCCCTGTGTCCCTGACATGGTAAGGATTCTGGGCTTTGGCATTATGACTTAGGAGAGGTAAATGGTTGCCTAATTTCCCAGTCTCTGGGGTGCCTCATTATTCCTTGCTTGTTTTCTCTGCCATTCTATAATCCTGTACACAATTCCCTGCATTAGCTGAAAGATTTAGAGTGGCTTTTCTTTTTCCTGAATGGAGGCAAACTGATAAAAGATACGAGCTAAATTGAGCCTCTTAAGAATAAAACAGCAACAAAACTGCTCAAAGGGGGATTAATACTTTGGGGGGCGGGAAGACATGGTCACTGGAGGGAATTTGTCAAACGTGTAATGGGTGCGTACTTTGGTCGTTGACTTTTGAGAAACCATTTCAAAAATGTCATTTGCCACATTGATGCTCTTTGATATTTGTAATTTTCCAAAACAAAACTAAACCTCATATCTCTGTCTCCTCACACACATGTTGGCAGCAGTACTGTATTCTTAAGCACAATAAGCAGTTATTGTTAAGGGCATAAAGCCAGCCTATATTTATTTTTTGGAGATGTCATCTCTTCCTCAGTTTTTCTCTCTGACACTACCTTTCTATCCCTTTGAAGTCATCCACGGGTTTTAGAATTCATCTGAATTACCTGGAGGTCTTTTAATTCTCAGTGTGTAGGGGGTCATATCCAGCTTCCCTTTCAATAGATCTAGGATAAAGAGGAAGACTTTGTCTTTATAAAAATGTAATTAATTCCACTAATAGACTTATAGATTAAATGGGATCTATTGAAATCCAAGTATGTTTATCTTCGTGGGTACTGACAGACAGTTATGTGAAAATGCAGAAATGTCTGTCAATATAATCTTGAATAAATTACTGGCCAACTAACACCACCAGATACCAAGACTGTTTACACAGATGTGGTAATGAAAACAGTGTGGTACTGGGACAAGAACAGATGAAGAAAATTGATGGTAGGTAAGTCTTAGTTATGGTTTCTATGGCTGTGAAGAGACAGCCCGACCACAGCAACTCATAGAAAGGAAATCATTTAACTGATATGGCAGTTTGCACTTTCAGGGGTTTAGTTCATTATCACGATGGTGGCACATGGCAGCATGTAGGCAGACATAGTGATGGCTACATCTTGATCCGAAGACAACATCAAGTGGTCTGAGACACTGGGCAGCATCATGAGCATATATGAGACCTCAATGCCCATCTCTACAGTGACACACCTACTCCAACAAGACCACACCTACTCCAAAAAGACCACACCTACTCCAACAAGACCACACCTATTCCAACAAGACCACACCTCCTTTTAGTGCCATTCACTTTGGAGGCCATTTTCTTTTAAACCACCACAGTGGGGAATATCATCTCAGAGTTCTGAACTTCAGAAAAATTAAGAATTGTGTTCAGGGTTGGAGAGATTATTTAGTGGCAAAAGCACTTGTCTTGTAATCCTGGTGGCTAGATTTGATCCATGGAACCCACAGTGGCAAGAGAGAGACTGGGTTTGACCACCAGAATCCAGGTGGAAAGCATGATCCAACTCCAGAGAGCTGCCTTCTCACCTCCACTAACGGTGAACATGTATCCCCCATACACTATCAAGAGTAAATAAAATAAATATAATACATTTTAAAAGAGCTGTGTTCATTTAAAATAACATCAAGGGAGAAAGTGTAAGGTACAGAATATGAGAAATGTATGAGTAAATTTTTCTAAATTTAGGCCATATAAGTAACAATACATCAATTATTACTGAAATAAATAGAAAAAATGGGCAAGGGACTATAATAAGCCACTTTACAAAAGACAAAAGTCAAAATGGCCAATAAATGAAAAGGTGCCCAATATCAGTCGTTACTTAGGAATACAAATCAAAACCACAAAGACTGTTTAACTATATTTTCTTCCAAATGCCTGATAAGAAATAGGTATAGTGGCACATGCCTTTAATCCCAGGACTTTGAAGGAAGAGGTAGGCAGACAGATTTCTGTGAATTTGAGACCAACCTGGTTTCTCTGGAGAGTTCTTCAGTGAGACCCTGCCCCAAGAAAACAAAGCCAAACACCAAACAAACAAAAATAGAAATAAACCTACCCCACCCATTATTAACAAGGACTTGAAGAGAATGAAGCAAGAATTGATTGCTGATAAGTAGAAAAATCTGAAATATTTGTTTAGTATCATCGACCTTAAGCTTCAGGTATGCAGATCTTATGGCCAGAAATTTTAATGAGTATATATCAACAATAATGCATGTCTACATCAACTAAAGCAGATATAGAAGGCTAGTTACAGCAGTACATCTCTAATAGGCAAAAAAGACGAAAACAATCCAACACCCATTAAATGCAACAAATTGGAATGCAATATAGCAATGGGAACAAGCCAAGTAACTGTTGTCACATATGCTGGTGCAGATATACTTCATAAGTGTGATACTGAGAAAAATTATTCAGTCATGATAGTTCATATGTATAATTGATTCCATCTGAATTAAGTTCACAGACAAGAAGCCATCACAGGTAAAGAAGTAAGGAAGAGGGAATGACTCGGGGGTGAAAAGACCTATGGGGTACCAGCCATGCTTCATTTATTGATTGACATGTGGGCACACAGGTATGTTCATTTTGCACAATATGCTGTGTAGCTATGGCTTGTATACTTCCCTGATAGCAAATTTTATATTTCATAGCATATTTCAATAGAAAGTTACTTGAAAAACTTAATGAGAGAAAGTCTCAGAAACCTGCAGAGCTCTGGGACCTGACACACTCAAATTTTACATCAAAGGGGAACGATGACTGGCTTACCTTGATAGGGAAGTAGCCAAACATATTTGGAAAGGCAAAATTAAACAACACTGTGAAATTCTCTCAATGGAGTGCCAAGGACTTAAGAATCTATTCATCAGCCCATGCAGAATGATGAACCGAATGGAACAATATGACCAGATCCATATTTATAGAAAAATCCTTACAGCAATAAGCTGGAATGGAGGAAGAGCAGACTTGGAAAGCTAATTAAAATACTGTCCAAGTTTGGAGGGGAAAAATGAAAATATGCTATGTCAAAACCAAAATATGTCTCCCACTCCCACCCCGTCTGCCCCTTATCTAGCTCCGTCAGACAAATGAGTAAAGATCTGAGAACACTGGTTACAGCTGGAGAGTTCCACATTCTCATCCCAGGAGCATCGCCACTGCTGATGGCTTTCAGGCACAGAGCGATGTCCTGCAGCAACTGCTGTCAAACAGTTTTTCTTCTGGTGAGTACCTAGGTGCAAGCTCTTGTCATGTTTTCAGGGAACAGTCACGCATGGCGTCGCCTGCTAAGTTAAGAGAAAAAGATCTGTTGTCTGATGAAAAGTCACAGGCGGAACCTGCACAGCAATCCAATGAGAGTAGAGAGGCAATGAGAACTGGGCAACAATTTTGTTGTTAGGAGAGGTTAGAAAGAAGGTATAAAGTATATATTGGCTCGTTTATGGTTTCAAAAGTAACACGAATGTCTCTCCATCTCACTGGGAATCAGAAAGAACCCAGGTTTATGAACAAGGATGAGACAAAGATGTAGCAGAGACAAGAAAACCTTCTCTCTGTGTTCTTCTTCTGAGGATTACTTCCGATGGTTGATGAGGTTTATGAGCTAAGAGTACATGGAGAAAAGAGTGAAAGTAGCAAGCCTGAACTGCTGCGAGCCTTAGAAAGTCCTATTTGCAAGACTGGCCATTGATTGACATTTGGGAATTTAGATACCACGAGTAGCAGCTCAATGTGCCTAGACTCTTTGAACAAACAGTATGATTCATGCTTGTCTTAGTCAGTGTTCGTTAAAGATCCAATCAATAGGGTGTGGGTGTGAGGTGAGGGAAGGGAGAGTGCAGACGTGATTAGAATCTGGCAAGTTCAGAATCTGGAGGAGGATGGCCCAGCAGACTGGAGACACAGGCAAAGCCAATGCTAGAGTTCAAGTTCAAAAGCCATGTGTTGCAGAGTCCTTCCTAGTCAGAGTCCAGTCTTTAGAGTGTCTGGATTTGGATCGGATGAGTGATTGGATGAGGCCTACTACCTACACTAGGGAGACAATCTGATTCATTCCAAGTCCATCTAATTAAATATAAATGCCATCTAAAAACACCCTCACTGGAGCATCCAGAGTAATGTTTGACCATTACTACTACTGGGCACTGTAGCCCAGCCAAGAGTATAAAATCAACTACCCCAGTGCTAAACACATGCTTTCCTCTGGGGATTCTGGAATTTGGTATGCAGCAGAGACTGTGTATTTATTTAGCTGGCCTTCAGTAAAAACCCTTGGTGTGGAACCGCTAATCAGTGCTTGACTTGTAGATAACCCTCATAAGTATTGTCCCAGCTTCTTTCTTGGGGAGTTCAACACATCCTGTGTGCTTCTGCTGGGAAAAGACCCTGGGAAAGCTTACACGGTCATCCCGTGGGACTTTGGCCTTTGCTGGTTCTGCTTCTTGTCTTTCTGCTCTAATGAATCAGAGTCAGGACTGTGACTGGGTAGTGAGTTCCACGAGTTCCAGTGACTCTGGGGGTAGTCTTGGGACACCAAACACCAGCTGTGACAAGAGTCCATCTAGACCTCCACTCCACTGAAACAGGTCAAAAGGCATAACAAAAGCCAACCATGTGCTGAACACCGTAAGACCAGCCCTAAAGGAACCAGTGGAAAGGGAATACTGGAAATATGAGATATCACATCAATTCTAAGTGATAATGATCAGACAAATTGTAACTTTCTATTAATCCCAAAAGATATTTCCACAGATAACAAGTTTAATTATGTACATCCAGCAAGAATGGTCATGAACCATTCTGATAGACATAGAATCTTTTTACTGTTAAAAATAAGTACAGGGACCTTTATATGAAGGGAAAATGTTTGGGAACTATTGAATGGAATTTATAGCCCAATAGATTTTGAAATTGGTTTATTTGAATTATAAGGAAATATTTCATGTATAATACTCTTTGAGTTTTGCTTAACAGGCATAATAATTAACTTCTCAAACTCAATAAAATGTAGGAAATTTACCTATGTTCAGCACTTGACAAATAAATCATGATAATTACATATTCACATGGCCAATAATAGTTCTTTTAAATCAGGCTGAGCAGTGAGGCTGCCTTAAGATAATTATTCTTTTTAAATAAAGTGCATGTGTAACATGATTCCTGCTGGTCAGGAACTTTGAGGCTCCATGATGATTCAGAAACAAGAGCTTGCCAAGTCTTTGATTCTGGACATTCTTCCATGTCCAGCTGTAGAAGTATGAACAGCTCCAGCTCCCTCCAACACAGCTAGCTATGGATATGTAGGCTCTAAGGATGTTGGGGAGATCAACCTGGGTTTTGTGTGACCCCAGAAATAAGCCCATATATCAAGCAGTTATCATCCAACTTTGGTATCATACATAAGGATAGTGTGGGGGTTAGATTTAATTGTCAACCTGACTGTGGTAGTTTGAATGTAATTTGCTCTCATGAGCACATAGGGAGTGGCACTATTAGGAAGTGTGGTCTTGTTGGTGTAGGTGTGGCATTGTTGGAGGAAGTGTGTCACTGTAGGGGTGGGCTTTGAGGTCTCATATATGCTCAAAGCACATCCAATGTCTCAGACCATTTCCTGTGGCCTATGGGACAAGATGTAGAACTCAGCTCCTGCTCCAGCATCATGATTGACAGTGTGCCACCATGTCACACCATGATGACAATGGACTAAAACTCTGAAAATATAAACTTCCCCAATTAAATGTTTTTCCTTGATTAGAGTTACCATGGTTATGGTGCCTCTTCACAGGAGTAGAAACCCTAACTAAGACACTGACATAGCCTAAAAATCACCTGAGAAGGCAGTCTTTTTTTTTAAATTCATCTATTTTACATCCTAGCTGGAGCCTTTCCCCATGCTCCCCTCCCAGTCCCTCTCCGCCATTCTCCCCCACTCCCCATCCCCTTCTTTTCTGGAGAAGAGAGTCTTAATGATGGATTTTCTCCCTCGAGCTAGCTTGTGGGGTGGGTCTGTGGGAGACTGTCTTATGTTAATTAACATGGGAAGACCCAGCCCATTCTGGGCAGCACCATCCCTTAGAGGAGACCTGAACTGTAAAAAAGTAATATCAAGAGGAGTGCAAGCAAGCATATATGCATTTGTTTTTGTCTGTTCTCAGCTGTGGGTGTGACACAACTAGCTGTTTTAAGTTCCTGCGTGGACTTCCCACAACAATGGACTATAATTTGGGACTGTAAACTGAGGAAGCCCCTCTATCTCCTAAGCTGCTTTTTGTCAGGGATTTTATCACACCAACAGAAGTAATGCTTGGAAAGCTTGCATTCAATTATTCAACATATAAAAAGTAAAGCAATGGCTCTTGCAGTGCTATCTCAAGGTCAAGAAAAGTCCACTATGTTGCCTGGAGCTTGGTAAGAATATAGATTCTGGGCTGCCAGAGGGCTCCGAGTGTAAAAATACACTTGTTGTACAAGCCTGGAGACCTGAGTTCAACTCCCAGGATTCACACAAAGGCAGAAAGAGAGAAAAGACTTCACAAACTTTTTGTGTTGGCTTCCAAATGCACACTATGGCATGCTCATACCAATACTACATCACAGGGACACA
>LOJH01041254.1:0-14435 GCA_001685095.1 Ellobius talpinus
GGGAGGGGTGGGGGAGGGGGAGGGAAATGGAGGAGGGGAGGAGATGGAAATTTTTAATAAATAAAAAAAATAAAATAAATAAAAATGCCTCTTAAAAACTGCAACCACCCTTACCCTCTCCAAGTGCCTATTTTAAAGTAATAAGGGAGGCATTGGCCAAATGCATTGCTTCCAGCAGCAATCTAGAGAAAGCAATTAAGCTCCAGGAAAAGATACACACATGTTCACACCTGGCCAGCTGCTGCCTAAGAGGCCACACCCTTCCCCAATCAGCCCTCTTTCCCTTTCTCAGCTGTTTTTCTTCTCTCCAGTACTCAGGAAAGCCAAGAGAAAGGATCAAGTAGTGTATACAGCACCCACAGTTATGCAACAGTCCTATCCAGACAAAACCGAAAAGGGCCCAGAAAAGGGTTCATCTTAAGACTAAGAGACTGCAGTTGGATCCCTCTCAGCATCTGCATGGATGCAGAACCTAGCGCTCTTGTAAATGACTCGGACAAAATGCGTACTGTTCTAAACCCACTAGATATAGGGTCGAGAGAGCACCTAAGGTTCAAGAACCGCAGGTGTCCCCCAGGGTCAGAACACACAGCTTCACCTTGGCCCTGAGCCGTCAGTGGTAGGCTTGAGTTTAGCCCTGGCCTTTAGTCCTCCTGGGTGTGAAAGTCACACTCTGTGTGTTCTGTGTTCACTTTTTCCCTGTGTCTCACTTTCCTTCTACTGCACTCGGGGCTGAAGATGTGGAGCTGGACAGGTCAAATCCTTCACTGTGTACATTTTCAAGTGGAGAAGGCAAAACAAGAAGCAACCCCCTCATGACAAAACAGACAATTACAGGTTAATACAGGGGGAAAACAGGAACTGTTACCCATAAGAGACCAGATGGGAAAGGACAAGTTTAGGATAGACAAGCATAGGAGAACTCACTTCAGCAGTCAACAATTAAGACACGACCTGCAATGATGGGATTTAGAGAAACAACACTCCAGACAGAGGACCCAGCATATGAAAAGGTCTTGGGGCTCAAAACAAACTTGGAATGTTCGAGAAGTTTTCAGGGACACCAGCAGGACAAGAGAGAAGCAGCAAGTGGGTTTGAAAGAAAGGAAGGTTGTGACACAGAATGGTAAAACATTCCATTTTTGGCACGTGAACAATGGGATGCTCCTGAACGAAAATCAGGGAAGTGAATAAAACTGGTTGATAAGTTTAAAACTCAGCCCCCAAGTTAGGACTAAGTTGTTACCTTTGGCAGGAAGAGTGTGCACAATGGACCTATTAGAGAACTTGTACGGCCCCTTATTTTCATTCTTTCCTAGATATCTGGGTTCTGATATAAAGAAGGGAGCTTTTTAAAGGAGGAAACTAATGATCTAGTGAAGGGCAGAGGGCTGGAGAGCCTACATCCACATCTGGAAAGGAAAGAAAACAGTAACTCTCCAAAGAAATCTGTACCCTTGATCCCCATGAGACTTGTTTACCTTTTCAGAAACCAGTTTTTCTAATTAGTCTGGAATGCCTAAATAACACAGGCAAAGACTGCACCAAAGCCCCACAGCTCTTCTCTGTCACATCAATATAGCTCTTGAAATGAGCTAGTTGTTATCAGACATTCATGCTTAGCAGTCAACCACAGCTTCAATCAAAACATAACAGCAGTGAAAGACATACTTGCGCACCACGGTTCAGTTAGAAGAGAGACTTCATCATATCAGTAGACAGACATTTAACACGACCCTAGACAAAAGTGTTCTCTTCCCACTTGCCAACATTGCCAGCGAGAATTCCTCAATACACAAGCAAAAGAACCCGAAAAACTCAGCCAAATCCCAATCCCACTGCTGGGACATGTTGGGCAAGAAATGACGCACCATGTGGCTTATAGTTAAGTGACATCTCTCAGGTCTCCTAAATGCAGGGAATGGCTTCCTTGGGTTGAGCAGGAGACAAAAGAATGGAAACTCATGGAAACCATACTTCAACGAACACAGCCACGCCGGAAGACAGATTCATACATCCTCCCTCCAAAGTGTGCAAAGGATGACCAAAGAGACAGACTGCGGCATAGACACAGGGGGCCTTGGTGCTTGGAGAGAACAGACTGGAATGTTCCCTGGGGGGTACTGAGAATGCACTTGGCCTCAAAATCCTAAAGGCACTCATTTCCTTCTTTCCATTCTGCCCCAGGTTATGTAATATAAAGGGGGCCGAAGGGTCAGGAAACCAGATAAAGAAATAATGAGAATCAAGAGTATGTAGAAGGATAGGAAGGGGGAAGAGAGGAAGTCAGGAGAATGGAGCCTCGCCTTCAAAGTGAGACCCTAGGATACCCGGACTGAAAAGGGATGGAAATAAAATCCGAGTGGACTACAATAAATCTCTACTAGTTTGAATGAATCTTCGCAGCCTCAGAAAGTTTTGGTTTGATCAGTGAATTGAACAAATCAAAAGCTGAGCAGACGTGAGCACAACTTTCATTAACCCTGTAGGTCCTGAGGAGGCTTTTGAAACGAGGAGAGTCGCCAATTTCTCCAGGCCTGATGCTGGAGCTTACACGTTCATGATATAAATGTGTTCCCTGCTTTAATTAAACTCCTTCTCTCATCAAGGGAAGGAGAAATAATCCCAATCTAACGTCTCATCCATGATGAACTTTGCTGTCTCTCTTCTGTTTCCAAATGAATTTGGCTTATTAAAAAAGTAATGAGCTATTAATTAACTCTGCGCTCATACAAAGCTGTTTAATTCTCAATCTAATTAGCAGCAATCTGTTGAAGGATTCTAACGATTATTTTAAATTTGCTAACAGAAACATCTTTTTACTTTTCATAAGTTATTTATAGACAGAGCTCACATTGGATCTTGCTTTGTTTTTAATTTGATAACAGTTTTCTGAGGTACTTGGCTCATCTACCATCTCTGTCTGACAGAGTTTAGAACTGTGACCATCAAAAAAGCCCAAAATAGTATCAAGGTCAGTGACACAGCCTGGACAGGGCTTCTTTCTGTCTCTGACAGAGCCTCAAATGGTGAGGTACAGGAGGTGGAGAAAGAGGAAGCATGTCCTGACATTATTTCCACTGAAGGAAAACTCAGCTATGACCCAGATAGACAGAAGGTAGAAGATGTGGAATTATTGCTGGATCCGAGTTCAGAAAGAGAGAAGTATTCCACGGTCCTCAGTAGAATGTCCCTTTTGAGACCGATCTCACAATGAACGTTCCAAAACCTCTTATTTAAGAAACAACACACACTAGTCTGGGGAAAGACTTAGCAGGTAAAATGTTTACTATGCAAGCTGTATGACCTGAGGCTGGTTCCCAGAACCGACATAAAAGAGCCTTGCAGGGTGGTGTAATCCCAGAGCGGGTGAGACAGAGACAGGCAGATCCCTGAAGCTCACGGGTCATCTGACCTAGTCTTAATTGGCAAATCCCAGGACAGAGATAGACCCTGTATTATACACGGAGGTTTTGCTAGACATACTACCGTAAAATATGAAACTATCCCACCATATTTTACAACTTTACCTTTTATGGTATATATTTTACAGACACCACAAGCTTATATGTATGTATTAATGCCAAGGGCTGTGTGCTCCAAACCATGGACTTGGTGAACACACACACGTGCAAGAGGCTCACAGAAGAGGAAGTGTACAGAAGCATCTCAATTCTTCCTCTGTAATATCACAAATTAGATTACTGACAGTCTGGTCTTCCTCCCAAGATCGAATGTGAGATAACCTTATTTTATTAGTGCCATGGCTATCCCCTAGCACCTAAGGAGGGATGAGCAGCCATTTCCCAGACCAGGCCCTACCTGTCACCTGAAGAGTCAATGTGCACAGGGGTTTATAAAACCACGTAGTCAACCACCTGGTCTTGAACCCTGCTGTGTATTCCCTTTCTATGGGCCTCAGTCAAAGTCTATACATTTTCTATGCCTCAGTTTCCTCCTCTGGAAACAAAATAATTACCACCTTACGTGGTTACTACAAAGATTAATGAATTAATATCTCTAAAACTCTAAGAACAGAGAAACACATAATACACACTCGGTGCTGATAAGGGAAATGAATATTAGCTGCATATTTCCCCCTATAAGATACATAGACTCAGGGACACAACAATGCTAGTATCCCACTAATCACAAAGCAAGAAATTCGAGCTATAGAGAACATTTGATCACAGTGCGTAGGCATTGTTTTTCCTGTCCCCTTCTTGAAAAAAAAACACACATAGAACATTACATTAAATGGTACCCATTTTGAGGCCTTGCCAGTGTTATTATTTATTAAGTGTCATTAGTCATTAAGATACTAATAATTCATTGGTTTTTTTAAAAAAAATTAAACACAGGACCTTGAAAAAATTAAATTTAAATAAGTTGAATACTAATGGTGTGGAAGCCTGGGGGAGTGTTATTCCCAAATCTATTTATTTATTTATTTATATATGTATTTATTTTACAAAAAAAGAGTCATGGTTATAAATAGTATTAATAATAATGGTAATAACAGCCAGAATTCATTAAGCATTTCCCACACACCTGGCACTCTGCTGAGTGGGTTTTGAGCAGAACATGTCAACGTGTGTGTTGCTGGAGGAAGCTACATCCACAAGGGTGATTTTCTTCTCTCTGGAGAGCTTCTCCCCACACCCCCATCCTGAGTTGTTACCCCATGTAGCCAACGCCCCCTGAGGAAGATGGCTGGGGATGGGGGAAAGCCCAATTACTCTATCTCTAACTTCCAAGGTCAACCAGAAACTGAGAAGGTGCCAAAGATACAGAAGCTACCAAGCAAAGCAGAAAGACCAAACACGGTAGAGTCGGAGACCAAGGCCTTCCTTGTATACTGGTCAGGCAAAGTCAGAAAAACCCAAGGCACCTAAAAGCAATGTCCACGTGGGATGTGACCTGGCAGTTCCTACTCTGTACAAGGTTCTTCTCGTTCACCACCAATAACACCATTAAGAAGAGTTTTCAGCAGTGGACAAGTTCATCCTCTGGTGGACAAGTTCATCCTCTGATGGGCTCTTGTCAATGCCTGGAGGCATTTTGGGCCCTCTCACCTGGGGAGTGGATTATACCACAAAAGTTCAGTGTGTGGAAAGGAAACATAGATGCTATTAAGTGTTCTATACAGCACAGAATGAGCTCTTATAAGAAGGACTCCTTAACAAAAAAAATCATAATTCCATCTCCTGTGTAATCCAAGAATGAGCAGAGCAGGCTGAAATGATTGACAACCAGTTAGTACATGGGTCCAGACAGACCCCACCATGGCTCTACCATAAGCAGCTGAGTGAGTTAATCACTGAGCTTTGCTTTTCTCTTCATCAAGAGAGGAGCTTAAGACCATCATCTGAACAAGCCACAATACGGCACAGCACACTCAGCCCTTGTGGCCGCCAGCGGTTTGTCCTCAAAGTAGTTCTAAGGCCACTTCAGTCTCCATTTCCCATTTAATACCAGCTCTAGGTCCTGGCTGCAAACTATACCTTTGGGTAATGAGTTTCAAACCAGGAATGGAATTGGTCCTTGCAGAGGACAGAACTCACAACTTTGGCCTCATTAGTGCCACAGATACAAACTACTGAGCTGGCCCAGACAGAGCTACAGAAGAGTCACTTTTCTGATTGAGAACATCTGGCAGCTGGCCCCACACAATCACAGCACATCAACCAAAGGGCAGACCCTGCACAATCAGAGTCTCAATATCTATGATGCCATCAGCTCTCAGACTCCCCCTGGTGGAACGGAGGCCAATGGGAGTTGGGGGGATTAGAAACCAGAACACACAGGTGGGGAAATGAAAAGAGATCAGGAAAGCAAGTCACTCAAGGTCTTTTCTTAGACAATGCTCATTGAAGTAATACCAATATAAATGTCACAAAATTAATAACAAAGTATAAGACTACACCAGAACCCAACATCTGTGTACCAGACTTATCTGCATGAAAAGAAGCCCTATTAATATTCTCACCCACCTTTCCTATCCCACTTGCATTAAAGACACCACCATCACCTCCTGGAAATCTTACCTGATGGATCTCCACCCTGGGAGGATACCCATCTCTCTTCCCACATTCCCCTGCCTTACTGCCATTGCTGCTGATTTCCCATGGGACTATTATTATCTTTTAATTTTTCACCAAAAGCTTGCATGCTCTTAGTGGTAGGGGAAATATTTTTGTTCATGCCTGTGATACAATGAACAAAATCTAGAACAAAATCTATCAGCTGGGCTAAAGATAATAGCTCTGTGGTTAAGAGCACAAGCTGCTCTTCCATGGGACAAGGGTCCAGTTCCCAGCACCCACATGGTCACACTCATCCATCTGTAACTCTAGCTCCTGATGGACCAGATGCCCTCTTTGGAACTCCACAGGCACCAGGCATGCACATGGTACGCAAATACACATTCAGGCAAAATACTCATACACATAAAATAAATAAAAAGAAATAGAAAATTCATCAACTGTGAAATCCATGTTGGTTGATAAACATTGTATCATATAACTTATTACACAAAGCACTGGTCCCAAACTCAGTGATCAAAACACATCATAAATCTGCACTCAGGCGTCTGGATGCTACAGATCTAGGTGGGGTCCATCTGGGCTCTGCTTAGATTTCAAGTCTGTTTCACTTGACTCTACTCCTCCTTGGAACAGTGAACCAGGGGAGTCTGATTATTTCAAGGAAATAACCAAAGCACAAAGTCCCAGCAGAAACACATGCTGCTTCTTAGGTTGGGCACAGACACCTCCACATGACATGCCCAGCCTACACAAGTCATGGGGACGATGCCAGCTCACTAGGTGAGAGATTTGATCCATCTCTTCTGGACAGGAATGCACAGTGATGTAGCTAGAGACAGGAATCAGTGACTACCATCTACAGTGAAACACCTTCTCCCATGAAAGACTTCCCATCCAAGCAAGTGGCCACTTTTAGACACTTTTGAAATCTGTGTTTCACTATTGACAGTCAGTACCTGCTTGACTTGGTTATAATGCATAGCACTGTGCCTGGATGCCCTGCTTATTAACCCAACAGGAAATAGCGAGGGATGGATGGAAACTGATGACTATCCATAGCCAAAGGCCATCACCTGCTATTACCTGACACCCTCAAACCAAGGCAGAAAACACAGTCCTTTGAGTCATGTCCCAAACATAATTTTCGTTCCAAAACATAATTTTTGGGGGAGGGGCTAGACAGAAGGCTCAGTGATAAAGACTGCATACTGCTTTCACAGAGAACAGAACTTCAGTTCCCAGTACCCATGGACAAGGAAGTGCACAACCACCTGTATCTCCAATTCTAAAGGATCTGGTGCCCTCTTCTGGCACCCATGAGCACCTGCACTCAAATGCACATACCCCCACCTCACCCTGCACCGTCAGACACATGCACATGAATTAAAACTAAATAAATCTTCAAAACATAATTTTGAAGCATTAGCATCAGTAAGACATAAACTAAAAAAAATATGATCCGTATATGGGCAGGAGTAGAGAGAAGAGACAAGAGTCAGCCCCACCCACATCCATATCCATACCATGAAAGGACAGAGTGATACCCCACTCTATAAGCCAAATCCAAGGCATTCTGACCCAAAACCAACTATGGGAAAATAGGTTTATTTACTCTGAGAACAGAAAGCTAGCCTTGCACGTTTATGAAAAATGTTCCTAAAACAGTCTCACTGAAACTTCAACCAGAATGTTGCCAGGCCTGGCTCTAACATGAAGATAACATAGAGATTTCACTCCCACTTAACCTACAGATTTTATCCAAGAAGATCTGGAAGAGCAATACATCAATCAGAATGTGAGAGTCGTGCCTTCTTCCTTCTTTTGCGACACTGAGCAGTGTCCACATGCAACAGAGCCAGCTCAGCCATGCATAGCTTGGCTCTATCTTCTATCACAGGAAAACAAATGGTTTCAGAAATACAATGCATTTATCTCTCATGAGCTCAGAAATAAATATTTTATGGTTGATCTGAAGCAGGAGTCAGCAAACTTTTTATTTTCTTGAAAGGGCCATAAAATAAGAATTTTTTAGCTTGCTGCTGTCACAAGAAAGGCACAAGGCTGTGCTCCAATAAAATTTTACTCACAACAGCAGGAGGCAAAGTGGATTTGGCCCATCAGTCATATTTTGTTGATCCTTGATCTAAAAGAATGAATATGCATTTATCTAAAACTCTAGAATAAGCTCTGGAAAAAAATTAAAAACTCATGTTGGCCTGCAGTGAGAGTGGAATGCTCTTGCCCTGTGCTGTTTGTCCTTTAGAACAAAACCTGACGGGCTCCAGGGATTGCTTTGCAGAGAATGTGTCTGAAGCACCTGCCACACCTCCAAGAAGTCCAAGAAAATGTCTTAAAATTAGGTCATTCTTTGGCAAAGTGGGTTTAAATGATACTTCCTCACCAGCTAATTTCTCGATTAATCCTCTTTGTAGGTCAATGGRCTGGAAAATTGGGTTCCCATTTTACAAACAGGGATACTGAGGCTTTCTGAGCACGGTCATTCATCCAAGACCATATAGCTGGTACATAGTAGAACCCAGATCCCACCAAGGCTGTGTGGATTCTGACCCAGGTGTTTTCAAGCTTCATAATGGATGTTAAGCGGCAATGGTTATAAAAATGCCAGTTTTCATTCATGAAATGTCAGAAAATGCCAGTTTGGGTCTAAGGAAATCGTTAGTGATGACTTCAAATTTTCAAGCATGATGTTCATTAAAGTCCATGAAATATCTTAAGTTAAACATCCAATATTAAAGGTAAAATTGAACAAACTCTGATACAACTATCAAAACTAATGTTCGGGGGCTAGGTAAGTAGTGTTCGGGGGCTAGGTAGGTAGTGGTTAGAGTGTTTACCATGTAAGACAGAAACGGGAGTTCTGGTCCTTGGAACCCATGTAAAAGGTAGGCAGGCATGACACCCATATGTAATCCCAGCACTACCAGGCAGACATAACATCCAAGTTTAATCCCAGCACTCCCAGGCAGACATGGCACCCATCTCTAATTCCAACACTGCTGGGCAGACATGGCACCCATCTCTAATTCCAGCCCTTAGGAAGCAGAGACAAGGGATCTCCAAAGCAAGCTGGCTACCTAGACCAGCCAAGCCCAAAGCTCCGGGTACAGTGAGAGAGACCCTGCCTCAATAAATAGAGAGAAGTGTGACCATGGAAGATACTTAATGTCAACTTCAGGACTCTACACACCTGTGCATATGTGTGTACATGAGTCCCCACACATGCCCCACATAAGAACATACATACATACCTGAATGCATATCACACACATGAGAACATGCAAAAGTAAATAAAATAATGCTCATATAAATTTTCAACGGTAGTAGAAAATAATCACTCTAATGTTACTTTTCAAAACCCTGAGGGCAACATGGTATTGATAGCTGGGCCCTGCTTCACCAGGTCTGTTAAATGTATAAAATCTATGGAAGAAACTGTAATTCTTTATGATTACTGAAGTTCCTATGACCTGGGGATAACAAGCAATTTGGATGTTTTCCAAACCACTCAATATACATATTTGGCTTTTCCGATCTGACTAATTCATTTAAAAGCAATCTTTTAATGAATTTTGTATCCTTAATTATTTTCTAATCTCTCTCCCCCAGTATTCTACTATATGTCTTTTCTGCTTGGGCATAAATTACTCACAAGAGAACATTTTAAAAGCAACCATTCCCTCTTCCGATTATCTCCCTTGACTGCAGGCTACCCCTCAGCCCTTTAGAGAACTGAAGCAATGCTCTCTGAATATTCTGAGCAGCCCCCCAAGAACAAGGGTGCCTGTGTTATGGGTCCTGCTGAGTGAGAAGGAACCTCTGGTTCTATTGTCTATCCCTTCCACGACTATCGGCCAGGAGGGGGAACAAGCCTTGCCTCTACTATTACGCACAGTATGGCAATACCATTTGCAGCTTTTCTGCCAAGTCCTGCCAGGTTCACAGCACCTGACAAAGAAGCAATGAGTATGATACTAACCAGCAATGTTAAAGCACCAGACACCAGGAGAACCAGGCTTGCATCCCCAGCAAGGCCATGTTGGGAACTGGGAACCCGTGGTTCAGCACAAGTCAAGAAAACTCACCCTATTTTAACTCCCTCGTCCTTCAACTAAGATGAGTAACTACGTTTTCAAGATGCATCAGAGACACATCGTGATCTAATGAGAAAATAATGAAATCACAAACCACATCTCCAAAGGGTTTCCATCTCTTTGCTTCCAGCAATGACACAAGGATATTCCCTCCCTATCACTCCCAGGCCTGGATGTTAGGGAATGGTTGCCCTGAAAATGCTGTTTTACTTCGGTAATGGAAAAAAGACACTCGTGTGTGTGTGTGTTAATTCTGAAATGAAAAAAAGACACTCTGTGTGTTGTGCATGTATGTATATGTGTGTATGTGTGTATGTGTGTATGTGTGTGTCTGTGTGTGTTACCTCTGTAATAAAAAAAGACACTCTATGTGTGCTGTGTGTGTATGTGTGTGTATGTGTGTGTGTGTTGCTCTGTATGTGTGTGCTCTGTATATTGTGATCCTTGTCTTACTTGGCAATGGGAGTCAAAGATACGGGTAGATGATTGACATTCTTCTAGTTCCTGCCAATCCTCTGGCTTCCCTCAATCACACTTTTCACTTTTCTATAAACATTTTAGATGTTATTACATAGATATTTCAAGCAAGCTTTTGTGCTGAAATGTTATACCAATGTGTATCAACACACATACACTAAAGTACAAAATATAAACTGCTTACTAGATTTTCATAAACACGCTATGATCATCTCAAAATATATATATAATCAGTTTTAGGATTATGCTGACCTTCCTGTCACCTGGCAGGATGAATCCAGACAGTAGCCTGTCTTTTAAGAAACAAGCTCTGCCCACTCCCAATCTCTGCCTTCCAGCTGGCCTAGCCCCCCCACCACCACTGTTCTTCTGAAGAGGCAGTTCTCTGTCTCTCCCTTCTCCACTTCTCTCTCCTTCTCTCTCCTCTCTCTGTCTCTCCCTCTCTCTTTCTCTCTATCTGTCTATCTCTGTATCTCTCACTTCCTCCTCACTACCCTCCCAATATCCTCTTCCTAAATAAAACCTCACATTCCCCAAACTCTCTTGGCACAGCATATTCTGTTTCCCACCTGCATTCCTCACACGCCATGGGACCTGCAAAGGTCCCAACTCACGCCATAATCTTTCAAGCAGTATCACTGTAGGGATATTCACTCAACACCCACCCCCAAGACAATGAGTGTCCTGACTTCTACATCAAAGACTGTTTAGCTTGGGTTTAAAATATGTGCTTGCAGGACCATATACCATTTTATCCCCCGTGTCTGGATTCTCACGTACAAGTTGACTGAGCAAAGCCCATTCTGTTGTATGAAGCCATTCATTATCTTGATAGTATCTTTTGCTTGTGTATATCACAAATTAACCATTGTGCAGGGAGTTTCTAACCAGCTCCTGGGCTTCAGTCTTACAAATAATGCTGCAATCATCGCTCAGGTGTCTATGAGAAACCATGTTTGGCCACTTCCGTTTACCTATACATCAAGGCATGAGGTGGTTCTTCATAAAAGATGCATGGATTTAGTTTATTAGGCTTGCTAAGTTTATGTTTCCAGTCACTGCTTATGGAATCTCAGCTGCTTGATGTCTCCACCAACATTCGGCCTCCTGTCCTTATCATTTAATGAATCTGGTGAATGCAGGGCAATTTCACTGTGGCTTTAATTTTCACTTCCTGGTGACTAATGAGATGCAGATAATTTGCATATATGCACAGTATCCATCTGAATGTCCTCTCTGGCAAATGCTTTTTTAAGATTCTTAGCATCACACTTTACATTTTAAAGGCAATTCTTGATTATCTAGAGCAAGACAGGAAGGACTAACAGGAAGAAGTAAAAACACAAAAAAAGATAGATGCTTTGGGAAAAATGTAAAATTCTCTTTGGGGGCTGGGGAGATGGCTTGGGGGGTACAGCACTTGCTGCACTAGCATAGGGACATGAGTGAGGATCCCCCAAATTCAGAATGTCTTACTGAAAGTACATCTGTCATCCCAACTTTTCTACTGAGATGGTGGACAGTAGAGACAGGAGAATTCCCAGACGCCCATAGGCCAATGAGCATGCTGTACACAGTAACAAAGAGCCTATCTTAAAGAAGTGGAGGCCAGGACCAGCACCCAAAGTCCTCTGACCTCCGCATGCACACTGTGGCATGTGCATACATTAACACAGAGAGAGAGAAAGACACAGACAGACAGACAGACAGACAGAGACTTAAAAAATGTCTTTGGATTTCTGTTGCATACTTGTCTTAGTTGTGATCTATGGTCGTGAAGAGATACCATGACCATGGTAACTCAGAAAGCATTTAATTGGGGTTTGCTTATAGTTTCAGAAGTTTAGTACATTTTTATCATAGTAGGGAGCATGGTGGCATGCAGGCAGATATAACTGAGACTTAGTTGAGAGTTCTACATTCAGATCCTCAGGCAGCAGGAAGAGAGAGACACTGGGACTGGCCTGGGCTTTTAAAACCCCAAAGCCCACTCCCAGTGACACACTTCCTCCAACAAGGTCATACCTACTCCTAGAACACACCTTATACTTGCTCTCAAGTGGTGCTCCTTCCTGATGACCAAGCATGCAAACGTGTGAGCCTATGGAGTCAATTCTCATCCGAACCGCCACAATCCTGATATTAGAATGTGAATTCCCTTGATCATCCCTGATGGTGATGTCATCCCCAGTGAGGCTTAGCAAGATAATGGAGCAGACATTCACTGAGCACCATGTGCTAAGCATCCTGTCAGCTCGTGTCAACTCTCAGAGTGTGAGGACGCTGAGGTGTCAGATAAGCTGAAGCACTTGACCAACCCTGCAAAGCTTCTGAAAGAATCGGAATTCAGATCCAGATGGGGGGGAGGGGCTCCAAACCTTGTGATATTTCTCATCATTGTAAGAGTCACAATCACTTCTACAGGCTTCAGAATCCTCCACGGAGATTTTATTGAAAGACAGTTCCTGATCTAAGACACAGAGGAGCAGAGAATTTACATTTCTCACATGTTCCTGGGTGACAATGCCCCTGACGCTAGTCCAAGGACTACACTTTAAATGCCACTGTCAGAAAGAGAACAACATGCCTTGTTCATCTCCGTATGCAAAGGAACTGCCTGGCCCTGCACCTGGCAGACACCGAACAGGCAAACAACTGGTGAGTGACTCCTAAATCCTCTTGGCCCTCCGCACTGGCATAGAGCACTGTGCGTCTTAGGCAGCTGCAAGGCTAGCACAGGTGAGCCCCCATGCTACCTCTGCACTGGTCAGAGCCTCTAGAGTAGTCACAGAACAACCTCTTCTAGGCAGAGATATCCATGATGTTCATGGAACTGACTTTCGCCCTCCCTAACCTCCTTTTAATCAAGATACAGGTAAATCCACACAAGGCAAGAGCAATGAATTTCCCAAGTTGCACACTGGTCCTAGCTATGAAGACATCCAGTGTCCAGAGTACCCTGGAGAGCACCCCGGGCTGACTGCATTCAAGCAAACATACCAAGGACCTCGCCTGTGCCAGTCCTTGTACCCTGCCCTTTGGTATACATGTTGCAGCAGAAACTCTTGACTGTCCTCTTGAATCTGGTTTTCCCTTATTGACAGAGAAAAAGCCCAGTTTTTAGCCAGACACTATTACCCAAAGAAGACAGCTTTCTGATGGACCTTACACTTTGATATACACACACAATTAAGCTCTAACCAATAAAATACATAGAGAGGTACAAAAAGGAACTCTTCCTAAAAGAGAGGGAAGGGGTGGTGACGTGGCTCAGCTGGTAAAGGTGCTTGCCATTAAGACTGCTGACCTGAGTTCAATCCCCAGAAGCCACACGATAAGAGAACCAGTTCCCAAAGGTGGTCCTCTGACCTCAGCATGTGTACTGTGGACTACGCATGTGTGCAAACACAAACAATAAATAAGACTTTAAGGGGAAGGGATGTGGCCTTCCCTGTGGCTCCTCTCACCATCCTTCTCCACATGCAATGGCTGGAACTCAAGCAGCCACCTTAGGCCACAAAGTTTAGAGTTGCAAACTCTAAAACAGTAGACAAGAAACCTCAAAGGAGGCTGGGACTCTTTCAACTTTGTCCTCCCACAGGCCAGGTGGACTCCCTTCATTTTGACAACTTGTATAAAAAGCAGTAGTCATGTCTATCTTGCTTAACACACTATTATGTTGAGGCTTCCTTCTGGAGAGGGCCACAACCCCACCTAGCACATGAATATGAAGAGGTCTTGAGATCCTACTAACTGACCAATAGGTGAGAGCTAGCCTACTAACTGACCAATAGGTGAG
>LOJH01041256.1:0-14435 GCA_001685095.1 Ellobius talpinus
CTTCTAAAGAGAGAGATTAAAGTTTTGAAGGAAACAGAAATATCTACAAACTGGCCAGCTGATTTACTGGACTTCCAAATGCAGCGAGTATCCACCCTCCTTCCAACCCGCCCAGGTGGGGGCTGTTTCCAAGGTGCTTAGGACAATGAAGATCCACGAGCTGTTTTTGCCCCTGCCCATCATCTAAGGGAACGATCACGTGTCTCATTACTCTAATGGCCTGGGAAAAGAAACCCCCTAGGGGAGGGAGGGCTGAGAACTGCAACCGCTTTCCTTATTGGACTGCGGTGAAAGACTGGGAACTGAGGGGACTGGACCTTTCTGGAGCAGCCAGGACAGCCAAACTGTGTCCATCCAGGAAGAGACAGCGTTGGCAGCTAACCTAGGGGCTTCATTCTGCAAAGTTTCAGAGCCACCGAATGTTGGACATTTCCTAGATTGAGACTTAGAAGTGCTGTTTTAAGAAAGGCTGTCATGGGGAAAGAGAGTGGACTTCTTCAGAGACTTTGTTAGTGAAAGGTCTTAGTTCAGTTTCATCTTGTAGCCCCGGAAAGCTTTGTTTTGGTGGCCCCTGAATGCGGGAGAGCATAGTGGTAATGCTGTGCTTCCCCAGTGGGTAATTTTCTGCTAGGGGAGCACCCCTGGAGCTGCATGGTGAGTTGGAAAGACAGACAGACAGACAGGCAGGCAGACAGACTTGCACTCACACCTTAGCTTCTGTACTTAGGAATTCTGCAGCTCAGCATCTCCCAGCTGCTGGCTGTGAATATGGAGCATGCTCTGTTTTCACAATGAAATGGGATCAATAATTACTTGGAAGGAAAGTGGAGATAAGCAAATAACATGTGCAAAGGGCCTGACAGGTAGCAGATGCTCCGAACACCACTTCCCCACCTGCTTTCTGAATCACTCCGTGTGTGCTTCCCTTACCCCACAGCTCCCAAGTCTCTTCTGTTGTGAAGGTGGAAATTTGGGACTGGATGTGTAGTGCAATATAGAGTACTTCCCTGGAATGCACAAGGCCCTGGGTTTGATCTCTAGTGTCACAAGAAGGTATGTATGCAAAAGAGAAAGGAGGGAAGGAAGGAGGAAGATGGAAATGCTGGACTTTAGTTGGGATATTCTTAAGTGACCTTGGTGTAGGACCAAGCCTGGAAAAGCTCCAGAGAAGCTCAAGTCTCAGTAGTTTACCCTGAGGCAATACCTGGTTCCAAGAAAGACTACAAACTGAGACCGCCCAGGCACCACCCAGGAACAGACCATCCGAAGGAAGTTCATAATGCTCCAATCTTTGTAGGTAGGATCACCTGCCTGCACACACCAGGACACCCTAGACAAATGTCACCCCATCAGGAACCTTAGAAATCACTCACCCTAACCTTTGCTATTTATAAAAACCCCACCCCAGCTGAGCTCTGGGTTCTCTGATCACACCAATACTTTGGCCACAGAGAGTCTGAGTTAGCAAACTTGTATAAGAATAATAAAGGTTCTTTGCTTTTACATACAAGACTTGGTCTCCTAGTTGGTTTTGGGGGGACTCCGTGATCTGGGTATCAGATCCCTGCCAAACAGCCAGCTGTGACAGCAGACGCAATGAACCTTCACAGAGGACCAGGCCCTGGAGTCAGCGAAGGGCAGCCATTGATTTTGGCCAGTCCAAACATGAGCTCCGCTAAGTCAGCCGGATAGCCAAGCTTCCGCTTTTATCTCTGACCTCCTAACCCAGTCTTGTCCTCACTGGCTGATCTTCCCACTTGGCTTGTCCTTCGGTCTAGCTCTCCACCTGCCGTCTGCCCTATTGAGAAACTGCCCGGTCAGCAGCCATGCTACCCAGCTGCCTCTATAATCTTTGCTTATTGAGTTTTTTCAGAGGCCCCCAGGCCTTCACAGTGGCCCTTGCAGCTCAGCAAACAATTTTATCATATTTCCGTAAGGAGTACAGCTAAATCAATATTTTTAATTTGTTTTGGTGCCAAAATTCGATGAACTGTCCCAATTCTTGCCCGGTACAGCCAATCATTTGTGTTACCTTGTTTCGAATGTTGTTTGCAAACTTGTTCTGACTGGTTTACTAATCCACCCTCAGAGTGAAACTTTGATATGTAGCGTTAACAACATTTCATTATGTTTTTCCTAGTTCAGAGAAACACTATTTTATGGTTAGTGGTGAAGCTAATTGCATATGTCCTTTACAACCGTTCCCCCAAGATTCTCCCTATAATTCTGCTTTGGTGGGTTTTTACTTATGCCAATCCTGAATTAGTATATTAACCTTTGTGGCTGCCAATCTACGGACTAGACATGACTCAGTCTACCTGATACTCAGAACACTGCTACAGTTTCATTAGGTCTTTGATGTTTGTGCCTAAATTTAATGGCTGATAAATGCTCATACGCTAAATTTCTCACTTCTACAATTGGCAGTGTTTGTAAGTTGTGTTTAATAATTCTTCTGTCAGGCTTTATTATTACGATTATTAAGTAAAGCCAGCCCTTTCAAGTCGTTTCTTTCTGGTGTGTCCATGTTATAATTTGATTTTATAGGTCAGAGGTTCACAAACCTTCCCTGTAAAAGGCCAGATAGTAAATATTTCAAACTTTACATGTCACACCATCTCTACTGCAGTGATCCAACCCTGCCACTGTGGCCCTGCGTCAACCACAGAAGACACGAGAGTGACACAGCTGTGTCTACGGACACCAACATCTAAACTGCATGTGTCATGGAGTATTACTCTTCTTTTGATTTTTGTCCCACCATTTAAATATGTCAAAACTATTCTTAGCTTGTGGGCCATACAAAAGTAGGCAGAAAGCTGGGTTTGCCCTGTGGCTATAGCTTTCTAAGTTTAGTACAGTTTCTGGTTAGAGGCAGATTTAGGTTTCATGGAAACTGAATCCTTTATAATTAGGGAACTTTAAGAAAAAGAAATACAGGACCGGGAATCTTGCTCAGTGGCAGGGCATTCGCCTAGCAAATGCGAGGCCCTGGGTTCGATCCCCAGTACTTCCAAAGAAGGTGGAGAAAGAGAAGAGAGAAGAAAATCATAATTCCAAAATGAGTCACAGTGGTTTGTAAGCAAATGAGAAGCCCTGGGAACCGAGCTTTCGTGGGAACCTTGGGTGACTCTGAACCCTAGCAACTAGGAAGACACTGTGAGCTTCTACTACAGAGGTTCCCAGACCTGACTGGTGAGTGGAGCCACCAAAGGGACTTTGTAAACTTCAGGCTCTAAAGCTCTGAGAGGTGGTGTGAGTTAGTCTCTCTGAGGACCAAGCCTAGGAATCAGTAGCCTGCAAAGCTCCTTAGGTCACGCTACCATGCAACCAAGGCTAGAAACTTCTATCCTAGTTTGTGTTTTATGTTCAAGCTGGTCTTGAACTCACAGAGAACTGCCTGCCTCTGCCTCTGGAGTGCTGGGAGTGTGTGTACCACCATGCCCAGCCCTCTACTCATATTTTATAGCTGAGTGACTCTATCAGAAAGGGTGCCACAAATGCATTCGTTGCCTTAACCATGTTGCTTGCTCAGGTTTTAATAGTATTGTCACTGACTCGTAGACCAAGTATTTAACTTTATCAAGAGTGCGGCATTAAATGATCTCGACCGAGTAGACACACACTGTATTCCCATACACTTCCCTCATCTGCTCCCAGTCATGTTCTTTTTCTTTATCTGGAGGGACTCGCTCTAGCCCAGGCTGACCTGTGCCCTACTCTGCAGCCCAGGCTGTCCTCAAACTCACAGTGTTCCTCCTACCTCAGCCACCCAAGTGCTAGGTTATAGGCGTGAACCACTATGCCGGCTAATTCGTTCTCTTACCAGTGAATTAACCCACGTGTAGTAAATTGAGTCTTCCTGGACTCTGTCCAATTCAGCATTGATAATTGCAAAACGTTATATCCAACACTAAGTATTTTAAATATTTTTTTCTGTTTCCATTGTTTGTTTTTGAGATGGGGTCTTGTGCCTCCCAGGCTGGCATCACCACACTATTTAGCTGAGGATTACCCTGAAGCTCGTATTCTTCACTTCCCAAATGCTAGGATTATAGACTTGTGCCTCCATGCCAGACTCTTAAAAGAAATCTTTGAGTTGGCACAAGTTTCAGATAATCTATACAACAAATAAGCGGCTCCTAAGGAACATCTAACAGCTCTGTCATCGCGGCTGGGAGAGCTGCGCTAATAAGCCTTGGTGTGAGGATAGGAGCTGAGTCATTTGTTATTGCCTAGTGTTAATCATCAAATGTATAGGTGTCTGTCTTTGTGCCCCTGTGAGTACTGGTTTCCTCGGGGTTGTTCAGTTATAGTATTATTCAATGATGCTGAGATGCCTTCTTGACTGGTACTGGGCCATTCTATGTGCAGAACAGGTAGACATGCTATTGAGCTTGTCTATTTTTGGCCATCTGGGAACTCACGCTGCTTTCAGTAAACAAATGCCGCATCACTGCCAGTAACACAGCTTTTGCGTCAACTGGAAGCTTCATTTGAGGGTCTATGAGGACCTGGCCTTGCTCTTTTACGTTATCCTTCTTAATAGGGACTTCAGAATTTAATGTCTCAGGAGGCATGCAAACTCAAATGCCTCTAAGTCTGCTAGAAAGCGAAACTACTTACTTCGTTCATTTGGAAGCTTGTAGAGAAAGCGCTGGTTTTGGCTGTTTTGGGGGCAGCAATCTTTCCCCTGGTTAGAGGTTCTTGTTTTTGGAAGCTAAGGCTCTTATCACATCAAACTATTTCTTCCAAGAAGGACTACCAAGTTAGCCATTCACTCCTCTGTTCATATGACACAAATGCACGCACACACACACACACATCCTAACAAGGCGCCAGGGATTGTGACGTGGGAAAGGCCCAACTTAGTCTTGGAGTTTAGGCTCCAATGTGGGAAGTACTGGTTATACTTTCCTGTCAACTTGACACAAATCAGGGTTATCTGGGAACAAAGAACTTCATTAGGAAAATGCTTCATCAAACTGTCCTGTATGCAAGTCTACAGGCACATTTTCTTGATTAATGATTGATGGGGGCATCAGCCCCCTGGGGATGGTGCCATCTGGGCAGGTGGTCCTGGGTTGTAGAACAAAGCAAGCTGAACCATCCAGTAAGCATCACCTCTCCTGGTCTCTGCTTCAGTTCCTTCCTCCAGGTTCCTGCCCTGAGTTTCCTGTAAAACTGAAATGAACTCTTTCCTCCTCAAGTAGCTTTTGGTCACGGTGTTTATCAGAGCAAGTGAATGTAAACTAGAGCAGAGAAAGAAACAATAGAGAATTTCACTGAGTGACAAATGATGTGTAGGAAAGAAAATGGTGACTGCATGATGAAGGAGCGTGTTTGGGTGGAGGAGGGATGCTGAGGAAGGAGCGTGTTTGGGTGGAGGAGGGATGCTGAGGGAGGAGCATGTTTGGGTAGAAGAGAGATACTGACGAAGGACTGTGCTTGCCTACAGGAGAGTTGCTGAGGAAGGAGTGTGTTTGGGTAGAGGAGGTATGCTGAGAAAGGAGCGTGTTTCCATAGAGGAGGGAGGAGTGTCCACGCTACCTGCTCCAAGTGATGGTGACTTTTGAGCTTATATCCAAACGATGGCAAGGAAATCTGTCTACACAGACCTCAGAGAACAGCTACCATGAGCTGTCCGGCACACAGGCACACTCTGAAGTGGTAATACATTGGCTGTACGGGGGTCAAATAAAGCATATACTAAAGTTAACTCACTTGATTTTGTACTTTTAATATGCCTGCTAGAATATTTAAATTGTGTGTGTGTTTCATATTATATTTCAATCAAACATCACTTACTGTCCTAAACTAGTTAGGTTTCTATTGCTGTGCTAAAATACCATGACTAAAAGCAACTTGGGCAGGGTTTATTTGGATTATAATAGTTCATAGTCCATCGTGAAGGGAAGTCAGAGCAGGAGCTGACGCAGAGACCATGAGGGAAAGCTGCTTACTGGCTTGCTCCCATGGCTCTCTCAGTGAGCTATTTTTATACAACACAGGACCATCTGCCCAGGGGTCGCTCACCAGTAGCCCAGACCACATCAATCATTAATCAAGATGATGTCTCAAGGACGTGCCTATGGGGAAGACATTTCCTTAGTTAACGTTTCCTCTTCCCAGCTGGTTCTAGTTTGTATAAAAAAAAGCACACGGATTTAGAAGGAAAGTCTTCATTCACGTCTTGGTTCTAGAATGTACAGATCTCTCTCCCCTGCCCTCCCCCTCCCCTGCCCCGGCAAGGATTGGGTGAGACAAGTATTCTTTTTTTTTCCTTTCCTTTTCTTTTTTATGAGACAGGATCTCTCTGTCCTGGAAGTCACTCTGTAGACCAGGCTGGTCTCAAACTCACACCTGCCTCTGCCTCCCAAGTGCTGGGATTAAAGGCGTGCGCTACCATGGCCCAGCTGTGATAAGTGCTCTTCAGAGTCTGAGGTAACGTAATGTGTGCTGGCTAAAATGAACTGAATAGCATGGATACGCGGAGCAAAACCCCACTGCAGGGACTCGCTGACTCCTCATGCTGCTATAAAGTAAAATAGATTCCTGGCCCATTCTAGAGCTGAGGAGTGGCGAGCCAAACAGCAAAGGCAGCTCGTTTTAGGGAACACAGCTGTGAAATAATAGTGTGAGAGGTCAAAGCCTGACCAAGTTTGAGGATGTAAAAGATGAAAACCCTAGAGCATGGCCCCAACTCCAGTCAGAAGCTGGCTACCACAGGCCCAAAGAACAGTAGCAGAAGAGGCTAGACCCTGCTGGAAGAGGCTGCCTCCTAACCAGACAAGAGTCCCAACTCCTGCCCCCTGTGCCTGGAAAACACCCCATAGGCTGCTGGCTGGCCACAGTGTCTTCCCCAGCCTTTTCCTGCAGGAATCCAGCGAGTTCCAGGCCTTTTCCTTCTCCATCCAGACCCTCTTCCCTTCTGTTGTCTTACCTGGTTCTGAAAGAGGTCTTTCTGGAAACCTTCTCATAAACATAGTAACCCTGCGTCTCTGAGAGTGTTGTGTGTGTGAGGGGGGAGTTGGTGAGGGCAATGGAGCTTAAAAATCCCCCTACTCCCAATTTGGGGTACAGTTTTTCCCTTTTTAGTTGTAAGGAACTTTACTCTGCCACTACAAAAGATTGTGGACAATAATGACACAGCACCCCACACAGTGTACCACACTCAAGGATAATTCAAGACCCTAATATAACACGGCCTTAACAACTAGGCCGTTTTTCTAGGGTCATCTATTATTCATGATGACACGTGACTTCTCAGGAGAAGTTGTAAACTGGCCCCAGCATTTGTGAAAGGAGCCAAGGATACTGCAGCTTGACAGGTATTTTTGTTGAAATCATTTATGCAACTGTACAGCAAAACTAGAGGAAGGGGGCTCAACAGGAGAAAGATGGCTCAACAGTTAAGAGTGTATACTGCTCTGGCAAAGGACCCAAGCTGAGTTCCCAGCACCCACATCACATGACTAACAACTGCCTATGACTCCAGCTCCAGGGGATCTGACCTACTATTCTGGCCTCCCTTGGCACCCAAGTTCATGTGCACATGCTTATACACCACACACACACACACACACACACACACACACACACACACACACAAGGATGGTTCTGAAACAGGAACCCTTCACTCCTTGTTCTTTTTTCTTTTACTTCTAATTGTGTGTGTGTGTGAGTGTGTGTGAGCATGCACAGGCTTGCCATGGTTTATGTGTGCAGGTCAGAGGACAGCTTGGAGGAGTCAGTTCTCTCCTGCTATGTGGATCCCGGGGACTGAACTCAGGTCCCGCTGATTCGTCTTAACCAGTCTCCTTTTGTACCTTATGTTTCTGTGAACTAAAATCAGAACCTAAAGGAACTTGAGGCTCACGTTTAGATTGCCACCTGAGGAAGACCTGCGTGAGGTAAAGCCCCACCAATACAGCACCACTCAATCAAGAGGGGTTGGAGTACAAACCCTTTTGGGGTCTCACCATCCCAAGCTGGCATAAACTCATGGCAATTCTCCTGCCTTAGCCCAAGTGCTGTGATTACAGGTGTGAGCCACTGTGTGCAGCAATCATGTGGAAGCAGTAATTACATCTTGAGGAGAATGTGTTTTATACTGACAAACGTCCACATGATGCCTACACTTCTGGACATTTCCTACATGTTCTTCTATGTTGTGGAGGATCCAGGTGGGAAAGGAAGGAATTGTTGCCAGTAGGTCGGGGAGCATTCTCTCTTGCTAATACTATAGCTTTAAACATTGCAAATATCAAAGGTAAATACCCTCGGAATTCTATATCCAAGTAATTCTTTTACTTTGCAAGAAAAAAAAGATTGGCGAACAGAAACCGAGAGTGGATTTCTGAGACAGAAAGGAAAGAACCTCATTTACAAGTGGTGAAAAAGTAGTGAAAGTTCTATGGGAGCGATTTTCTTCCCTCGCAGGTTGCGGATGTCGGGCACCGGCTGCAGGTGTCGGGCACAGGCTGCAGGTGCTGGGCACAGGCCGCAGGTGTTGGGCACTTGATGCATCAGATAGTGGTTCTTAGTTCTGTTATCTCCACTGTACAGGAGGTGCTGCAAACAGTCCACAGTCTTAGCTATTTCCCAGTATTTGCTTCTCAGTTTCCTGTTTTCCCTGTGGGTTTGTGTTGGAATCTTTGTGTTTTTGAAGCACTAGGAATAAGGCCAGCCCCCCCATGCTAGGACAGTGCTGAGTCCCTAAACTACATCCCCAGCCCTTTAGCGTGCCCCACCACACCTAGCTTTGAATCTTTACATTCTGCCCTCTGCGTAGATGACTTACCTTTCTAGAATATTGATTGTTTTGTATTGGAAACCTTGGCCCAACTGTTTTGAGTCTGCTGATATCAACATTCTTTCCAAATCTGGACTTTATTCTGGTGCATGCTCTGTATCTTGAAACTATGGGTGTCCCCCTCTTTTTTGGTAAGCCTCGTGATTTTTTTTTCTTTTGGTTGAAAAATAGACATGTCTTCTGGGTGGGGTGAATGAAATACAAAGACAGCCCAAAACTCTAGACTGCCTCCTGCTCTGGGTTCTCTGTGTTCCATGTCCATCTCCACTTCCAGGCAGTTGCTCTGTGACCTCGTTTATCTGGTAGATCTGAGAAGCGTTGTGGGTTTTCATTTCAGTTTCTCGTTAGCGTTTTTGCTTGCTACTTGGAGTCACAACCTGCAAGTTCCTTACTCACCACCCAGGAAGCCAGAAGACCTCAGCCTAAATCCTTTACTCAAAGGAGAGAGCCACTAAGTGCAATAGGGGAAAGAATAACAAAAAAGGAAAGACTATGGGGTTAACTCGAGAACTGCAAGATGTGTGTGGAGAAGGAAGGGACCAGCTCAGGACAGACCCCTTGTGACACACCTTCCTAAGCCTGCTAACGCAGTCCCACCAAGGATTGGTGGGTTCAATAGGAGAGACCCCTTTTCAGAGGAATTTCAGGAGGCTGCTAGTAGAAACAGCAGATGCAGTATAAACACAAGCACCTTGTCCTAAACAAGAAGAAAGCCAGCAGCTTACTCCTCCTTACATACGTATGTCCTAGTATATATTCCTCCTGTATGTCCTAGTTAGGTTTCCGTTGCTGCGGTAAAACAAACTTTGTGGTCCAAAGGAACTCAGCATAGGAGAGAGTTAATCTGACTTACATTTTCATTTCGTAATCCATCACTGAGAGAAGTCAGGGCAGGAACTTAAAGCAGGAACCTGGAAGTAGGAACTGAAGCAGAGGCCATGGATGAGTGTCCACAATGAGTTGGGCCCTCCTCCATCAACCATTCACCAAGAAAACACCCCACAGGCTTGCTTAGAGGCAATCTGCTGGAGGCATTTTCTCAATTAGGTTCCCTCTTCCCGAAGGAGTAGAGCTTGTGCCTAGGCAACAAAACTCACCAGGACATGATATTACTGACTTTTTGGTTACTGGAGCATGAAATTGTTATGAGCAGTGTATAAATTATCCTTTTATGGAAACACTACTTGTCATTTATAGTATTTATTTTTAGATTTCTTTTATTTGATATATAGTCTTAAAATTGTGTGTGTGTGTGTGCCACTGTGCACACTTGGAGCTCAGAGGACAACTTGCAGGAGTCTGATCTCTCCTTCTACAATGTGGGGCCAGGATGGAGCTCAAGTCATCAGGCTTGGCAGCAGGTCCCTTTACCTATTGAGCCACTTCACCAGCCCCTCATCCAACGAACATTCTAGGTATCCACACTGTACCTTCCTTACTCATTTAAAACTCCCATTAAAGAGGGAAATTTCTACGTAATTATCCTTCTAATGTTTATTATTTTGATTTTGTTTTGCTTTGAACCAAACTCCCCAAAGAGGCTGCCTGGTACAAAACCTGCTTTGTTTTGCCAAGAATTTTTTTTTTCAAGTTAAAGATTAAAAGAAAATCAGAAGCCTAACAGTATGCTTGTCAGTGGTTTGGGGAACATGGAGCTATTCCTCCCTGTTACCAGAATCCCCTCCCACCCCTACCCGTTTATAACAAGGTCTCATGAAGCCCAGACTGGCCTCAAATTCATCATAGAGCCCAAGCAAGAATGGAATTCAGTATGTGGCTGAGAACTGTCTTGAATTCCTAATCCTCCTGTCTCTATCTCCTTCAGATACCCTCTTGCCCAGCTTGCCCACAATTTTTGATCCTCTTCTTCTCTGCTTATCTGGGATGTCAGTTTGAACTCAGTTGCAGACAACAGATCTCACTCAGGCAGCTGAAGGGAGGGGGTGATTATCTGGCAATGGCTGCCTTACAGACTCATTGGATAAACTAAAGGAGTCTGATCTCAAGGTCAAGTTTCCCGAACAAGAACGCAGTGCCCTGGTGGAGCAGAAGTGCTGATGCCTAGCAGCTGAATCAGAAAACTGCTGACTGAGACCTCAAAGCACAGTGATGTCAATGGCTTATGTTCATACTTTGAACCTTCCTCCATGAAGGCATGGAGTAGACGATCTGGCAGAGACGGTCATGTGAGAACAGCAGAAGGTTCCAGAGGCAACACGGAGAGTCTTAGGAGAGAGTAACGGAAAAGAGGACCTCGAAAACGTCTGTCCAGCTGGGGAGATAGCGCAGTGGGTAAACTACCTGCTGTACAAACATGGGGACCTGATTTCCAAGTAAAAGCCGGGCATGATGGCATACATCTGTAACTGCAGCACAGGACGGCATGGTGACATGCATCTGTAACTGTAGCACTGGAGGGCATGGTGGCATGCGTCTGTAACTGCAGCACGGGAGGGCATGGTGACATGAATCTGTAACTGTAACACTGGAGGGCATGGTGGCATGCGTCTGTAACTGCAGCACGGGAGGGCATGGTGGCATGAGTCTGTATCTGCAGCATGGGAGGGCATGGTGGCATGCGTCTGTAACTGCAGCACGGGAGGGCATGGTGGCATGTGTCTGTAACTGCAGCACGGGAGGGCAGATGCACAGATCCTAGAGCTCGATGGTCAGTCAGTTTGATTGAAAAAACAAGCTTCAGGTTCACTGAGAGAGCTGGTCTTGAAAACTCAGGTGGAGAATAATAGATAAAGACACTGGCCTGTGGGCTTCCACACATCCACATGCTTCCCTGCCCTATGTATACCACCACACACACCGCACGTGTGCGCACGCAAATACATAATTTTTTATTAGTCAATGAGGAAGTGGTTAATGATTGCAGAAACATTAATGAACCCAGAGCACAGTGGGTGGAGGAGTGAGCAGTAAGGACAACCCCCAGCACCTTTCCAAAAGCCTGCTGTAAAGGGGGTGGGGGTGGATAATGATCAGAGGGTAGAATGGAGGTGGGAGTGGGGCTGACAGCAAGGCAGTGTTCTCAAGTGGGAGAGGAAGCCACTAGTAGTTCACATTTTAATGCTCTCATGACTAATTCAGTCAGGAGGAAATAGCTGAGAACACACCAGAGCACAATGCATGATGGATACAGTGTGGTATCTGAACAGGTGGGCAGTGGTGGGAACTGAAATTGGAGGAGAGGTGAAGAGTAATGGGGTTGGAGACTTGAAATGCCTGAGCTGGAGGAGAGGATGGAGAAAGAAAACTCTGTGGGTATCACAATAAGGTCGCTGGCTGAGTCCCGCCGGAATGCAGAAAATCTGCACTTTCAAATGAAGTATTGCAGGACCAGCAAAATAACTTAGTGGGTATGTTAGATGGCGTTTGCAGCCTGACACAAACCTCGGCATGTCTGGAAAGAGGGACTCTCAAGTGAGAAATTGCTTCCATCAAATTGGCCTGGAGGCAAGTCTGTGCATTTTCTTGGTTGATGATTGATGTAGGAGGGCCCAGCTCAGTGTGGGTATCACCCCTGGGCAGGTGGCCCTGCGTTGTTTCAGAAAGCAGGCTGAGCAAGCCATGAGGAGCAAGCCAGTACGCAGAGTTCCTTTGTGGCCTCTGCTTCAGTTCCTGCCTCCGGGTTTTTGCCTGCAGTTCCTGTTCTGACTCCCCTCAGGGATGGAATGTAACCTAAGAGCTGTAAGCTGAAACAACCCCTTTTCTTCCCAGTTGCTTTCGGTTGTGGTGTTGCATCACAGCTACAGAAAGCCTAAGGTAGCAGGTAAATGCACTTGTCACCATGATGTTAGCCTGGGTTCAATCCCAGTGTGCTGTGTGATAAAGCTTTTCCTGAAGAGATGGAACACACATCTGGGTGTACTCATCCCAAATAGGGACCCCATAACAGACCAAAGTACAGATACCGCCAAAGTCCAACTTTGGGAACCAATGAGTTTTATTGGTTATTTATTGGTTTCTTACTTACATGCATATGGATGAGGGTGAAGAGAGAAATGACTCAAAGACAACTACGTCACCAAAACCCATGCCAAGACAGGTGACAGCTCTGCTTGTCTGAGAAGTCTTCATTGCAGCTTGGCTTCACTAAGGGAGAACGCTCAGCTTTTGTTGCTTACTCTGTCAAAGAGGGGCTAGTGAATCTGGTCAGTAAGTTGTTTACCTTCCTGGTTTAAGGAGCTTCCCTGCAGGACGGGATGTTTCTCTCTCAGAAAACTACTCAACAATGGTTCAGAAGTAGAGAACGAGCTCCTTCAAGTTGTTCACTGATTTCCCCACATGTACTATGGCACAACTTCCCACCCAATAAATAAATAAAAGTAATTTTTAAAAAATTTAGCAATGTTTTACAAAGATTTAGTTTGCAGATGCTACAATGTTGGACTAGTTCAGCTGAGTTGGGCAGAAAAGAGATTTCACAGGTCCAAAGGTTTGTCAGGCCATCTTTAAGGTGAGAATGAAGCCCAGACAATGATGGGTCATCCGGAAGATGAACTTGGTGGTGATGGTGGGGTGGGCACACTGGTTTTCTCTGTCCCTCTTCCCAAGGTGGCTGCAATGAATACATCTCCTTGGTGTTTTGTTTTTTTTTGAATTATGTTTGGTTGTTATAGTTGGCTTCTCAAGGATCTGTGGCCAAACTTCACTTCTTGGGTACAGACTGTGACCCCGAGTTTGATAACAGTCCTAACACACGTGACTGAGGTGAGCAAATCTTACAGAAGAGTTAAGATACTTCTGGTTTCAGCAGTCCAACATAAACCGAACTCTGTGATGAAGGGAATTTATTGGCTTGGAAGAGAAAGTCCAAAGATGCGTAGGCTTCAGGCCCAGACTAAACAGTCTCTCAGGCTCACTCCATGTGGCCCACTGCCACTGCCAGCCCTATTCTTATCTTCCCTTCTTCTCTCAGGCTAGACAATGGTTGATAACAGCAACCAGGGTAGAGGTCTCAAGAAAAAAAAACCAAACAACTCCCCTAAAAAAAACAAAACAAAATAATGACAACAACAACAAAACCTAGAAGCCTGGGAAGGTGGAAAAATCCCTTCTGCCCTCTTCCTGCCAATCCAGCCTTCTACCATTTCATCCCATGGGCAGGACCTTAAAAACAAAAAAAACCCCCAAAAAACAAAAAAACAAAAAAAAAAGAAGAAAAAAGAAAAAGTCCAAGGAAGCCTTGGAGCAGCTCTCCCACAAAGAATGGGTGAAGGACAGGTGTCCAGTGAGTCTGAAAGCATCAGGAAAGTGTCTGGCAGGGTCAGGAGGCACTGGACACTCATGGACGTTCAGATGGAGTAGCACTCTTAGGGGTGGCCTCAGATCAAGTTGGGAGGTAGCCAGACATTCTACACAGTGCATGAATCCTAACCTGAATGAGGGTGGTTCTGGGGGCTGAAGTACCCAGTCAGGATTCATGGTTGTCTTTGGGAAAGCGGGGAGCAATGTTTAAGAGCTGGAGCATCCATATAGTAGTTGTATTCTGTGAAGAATTCTTGAGCAGAAAGGAGGGTGTGTGCTAGCGGGGCGGGGTTGGGCTAGGGCTGCTATTCTTTTAGTATGCTAGCCTTTCTCCCACTTTCCCTCTCTCCCTCCCACTTTT
>LOJH01041257.1:0-12948 GCA_001685095.1 Ellobius talpinus
GGGCCCCTTGCTGTCCAGGGACCTAGCAGACAAAAGGGCTAGCTTGCTGCCTGAGGCTTAGTGAAACCAAGGAACTCCTGCTGGTTGCATTCACCCCAGTCCCAGCCCCAAAACAGGCTGCAGTGGGGGATCTTATGACCCGAAGAAGGGAAGGGGAGCCTGGGCGCAAGCTGGGATGGGATAGGAAGAGAGAGGTAGTGGCTGGGGAGAGAAGCCCTTGCAGAATGACCAGAAAGTTTAGGGGGTTGAGGAATATATGTGTGTGCTCCCTTTCTGGGGCTTCTGCCCGCCGGTCAGGAACACCCCATGTGAAGTTTTGTATTACTCCCTAAACACCTAAATATTTTATTCTAATGGTTTTACAAATGCAATTGTCTTCTGAACTTATATATGCATTGCCAGTCTATATAGCCATCTACAGCTGATTTTTTACATACTAGTTTGTATCTTCCATTTTTTGTTGATTTGTTGGTGCTAATATATTTTGATGGTTTTTATTTATAGCATCTTAACCATCTACAAAGAGTTTCTAGTTTGGATGCTTTTTTTCTCTTGCCTGTTTATGTAAGTCTAGCATTTAACTGGATCTTCTCAAACAGCTTTCAATAGAATCATGTAAAGTAGATGAATTTGTGGGACCTTCATAAATACCCATTATGAGAATAGGAAGTTTCTTTTTTGTCCTAGTTTTTGGAGTTTGGTTTTATAAACAATTTATTCATGTCTATGTGTGTGTTTGTTGGCATGTGCTCCATGTACTTTCATTTTACCTGCAGAGGCTAGAGGAGGATATTAGATCTGGAACTGGAATTACAGTTGTGAGCTGCCATGTGTGTACTGGGAATTGAACCCAAGGTCCTCTGCAAGAGCAGCCAGTGCTTTTAACCATCAAACCATCTCTCCAACCCCTGGAGTTTGATTTTGATTTTTCAAGACAGGATTTCTTTGTGTAACAGGCTGGCCTCAAACTCAGAGATCTGTCTGCCTCTGCCTCCCAAGTACTGGGATTAAAGGTGTGTACCACCACTGCCCAGCCAATCATTACACCACATGGACCTTTATCAACTAGCTTTCTGTGTTAGTTGAGATAATTGTGGTATTTTCTTTCACATGTTAATGTGTACTACATTGGATTCCTTTTCATATGTGTGATGATCCTTCTAGCCTTAGTAAAATGCCACCTAGGATATATAATCTTTTCTGGTGGTATGGGTTTGCTTATTAGTGTTGGGAATTTTTGCTAACTGTTCATAAGAAATATTTGTTTGTAGTATTCTTTCTAAAAGTATTTTGTAATATTTTGTGGGGGTTACATGTGTGCCAGGATGCTTAGATGGACCTTAGATGACAGCTTGTAGGAGTCCCTTTTCTTCTTCCAATATGAGAGTCTCAGGGATTGAACTTCACCAGATTTGTACCTTTGTCTGCTGAGCCATCTCACCAGCCCTGTAGTGTGCTTACTGCAACGTTGATGCCAGGTAATACTGGCTTCAAAATAGGAGCTTCTGTTTGTTCTTCTAATATTTGGAAGATAAAGAGAAAAATTGGCCATTAAATATTAATACCTTCCTTTAAATATTAATAGAATTCATTGAGAAGCAGTGTGATTCTGGACTTTTCTTTTGGTAAATAGATTCAATTTATATTTTTTCTTTTTCTTCCTTTTTTTGGAGGGGTGTTTTTCTTTGTCTTTATAGTTTCACATAACTAGCCTAGAACTCACACTGTAGCCCAGACTAACCTCAAACTTGAGGTAGTTCAGCCTCTGCCTCCCTCCTGAGTGGTGAGGTTACATAAGTGAGTCACTTATGGCTTTACTTCAGCTATTTGCCACTCTGTATTAAAAAATCCTTTAACACTTATTATTTATTCATTGTGTGTGTGCATGCACATGTGTTTGTGCATGCAACATTTCGCTTGTGGAGATCGAAGGACAACTTGTCAATGTTGGTTCTCTACCATGTAGACTCTGGGGATCATATATGGGTCGTCAGGTTTGGTAGCTAGAGCCTTTGCATTTTCTACTGTATTAATTTTTCATTTATTTTATATCTTTGTCTTTGGGTTTAATTTGTCCCTTCTGTTTTTGTTTATTGGAGTGTGGATATCATGTATGTGTTCTTGTGTGTGCCAGTGGCATGTGTGTGTGTTCACATGTGGAAAACAGAAGTCAATGTTGGATATCTTCCTCTATTGCTCTTAGTTTCTGGGACAGGGTCTCACTGCACCTGGAGCTCACTAATTCAGCAACACTAACTGCCCAGCAAGCTTCAGAGCTCCTCCTAGTTCTAACTGACCAGCACTGGAATTATATGCATTCTTTGCCATATCTAGCTTTTTACATGAGTTCAGGGGATTCAAACTCAGGTCTTCATGCTTGAGCAGTAATCACTTTACTGACTGAATCATCTCTCTACCTCACCCCCATTGTTTTGGATTTTATATAAAACTAACTTATTGATTTGAAATCTTGTGTAGTATAGGTATTTACAGTTAACAAATGTCTCTCAACACTCCTTTGCTGCATCCCATCAGTTTGCTATATTGGTTTTTGTTTGCATTTATCTTAAATCAATTTTTAGATTAGCTCATTGGTTGAAAGATTTGTTTAATTTCCATATAGTGTGAATTTTCTAGTTAACTCATTTCTAATTTCAAATTCTTAAATTTTCTTTGCAAGAGGAAGTGTGTCTGTATGTAGCCTTGGTTGACTTGGAACTTATTATGTAGTTCAGGCTGGTATTAAAGCCTCACAGATATCTGTCTACCTCTTCCTCCAATTGCTGGGATTGAAAGTGTGTGTACCACCTTACATTACATTTTTATCAATTTATTATTGATTTTATCTGTATATGTGTGGGCATGCATGTGCCATGCCCCATGTGTGGAGGTCTGAGGACAACTTGCAGGAGTTGGTTCTCTCCACCAAGTGGATTCTGAGGATCCAATTCAGGTTGTCAGTCTTGGCAGCAAACATTCATCTTCTGAGTCATCCTGCTTGCCTTAATTTATAATTCTACCTTGTGACAGAAGTACTGTGTTTGATTTCATTCTTTGTAACCTTGAAACTTGTATGGCCTAACAAATGAGCTAGCATGGGAATGTTCTGCAGATATGTAAGTAGCGAACGTGCTCGAGTGTGCTGTTTTGGGTGGAGTGTTCTATGTTATGTCTAGTAAGGCAGATAGAATTGAATCATTTACATTCACTGTTGTCCCTGTTATCTTCCATCTTTAGGGCATTAAAGTCTTGGGATATCTTTAGCTGTGGGTGCATACCATTTCTCCCTTCAGTTCTACCAATTCTTGCTTCGTGTATTTTGGGATAGGTGTATATGTTTATAATAATTCCATCCTTTTGATGGATTTACTCCTCACCTTATGGTGTCATTCCTTATGTCATATAATGTATAGAGTTTTCACTCACACATATTTTATCTGAAGTTGCTAGAGATAGCCTAGCTCTCGTCTGTTTACAGTTTATATGTTGTCTCTGCACCTACACTTTCTTTTCACGTTTGTGTCTGTAAACAGTCGATAGTTACATCATATTTTAAAATCCAGTTTCATAGTCTCTACCTTTTCAAATGAAAGTGTTTAATTCTTTTACATTTAAAATAATTACCTATAAGGACTTCAGTCATTTTTCATTTTCTGTCATATCTTTTTTGTTCATTAACACCTTTAGCAGTACTTTTCGTGTGTGTGTGCATGTACAGACATCTAACACCTTTAGCAGTACCTTTCATGTGTGTGTGTGTGTGTGTATGTGTGTATGTGCATGTACAGACATTTAATAGATTTTGTTTGACTACTGAAGAAATGGATACTGAATTTTTACTTTATAAATTTGTTTTTAGGTTGAATGCATACTTTAAATCTTAAACATCTAGAGGTAACTATATAAGTTCTTTATAAGAAGAAAATGGTTTATTCTAAGCAAAGTAGAAATGACCATGGCCAAGGGATATGAGTACATTATTCCCAGGAACTTCTTCCACTGTGGAAGAGGTTGTGTGACCTTTTACAGTCACTGAACAAAAGAAATGTTGTAAATGAATGCACTTACTGAGTCCACTGGTGAAGGCATCCAGTAGGTGGGCTACAGCTGAGCAGGGAAGTCACCTTTTTAATAGGTTTCAGATGCCACAGCATTCTAAACTTTAGGGTTGATGAAATGAGAGGTCACTATGCTTAGTGACACATTCCAATAGTTTTGCTTAGTAGTCACTAGAGTGTTAAGTTAGATGTGGAGGTTGGGAGTAAATGGCTATTAAAAGGGCCTAATGGGCTGGGGAGACTCAGTAAAGTGCTTGCCTTGCAAATGTGAGCACCCAAATCCCAAATTTGATCCCTAATACCCCTTTTAGAAAACTGGGTATGGTGTTGCACTCCTAGCACTGGGATGGTAAAATGGTGGCCAGCCAGCCTAGTCTATTTGGTGAACTCCAGTCCAGTGAGACTCTGTCTCATTAAGGTTTATAACCCCTGAGGAAAACCACCCAAGATGACCAGTCTTCACATGTATATGAACATATGTGCAATGCATTGTGCACATGCAAATAAAGCGAAACTGAAGGCGGTCCCAGAGGTTAGCTCTCAAGGTGCAGTCTTGTATCTCTCCACGGTCCTAGTGTTGTAGTCAGACAAAATAGTCTGCAGCTCTTCAGAGAACTTACACTCACACCTGTAAACCCAGGTAGAATGAAAGTTGTGGGATCTGCATCACTTTGATACTGATAACCCTACAGCAAATTCAACACAGCCGTGCACCGAGGCATGCCTGCCACACTTACAGGGTTCCATTGCTCGGGCTAAATAAACCAACAGTATTCATTTTTAATGAGGACTGCTAAAACCATGTGAACTTGGAAAGCATTTGGGTTCTTTCCTGTAGTTTTCTGAGAAAATAGTGTGTTTGTTTTGCTTTGAGACAATTGAGTAGGATTCATTTACAAATTACTTTTGACAGTACCAGTCCAAGGTAGAAAATCTATGCATACAACACATGCAGATGCAGAGATCAGACAGGTTCCCACAGTAGTTAGGGAAAAATAGCAAAATTTAAATTGCTTCAAGCATACAGAAGCTCAGGACTAATGCTTTTTACCTATGTTTGTGAGAAATGACTTGCTCAGTTTTCCAAAAAAATGCATTGCCCTTCTGAGGAGTATTATCCCTTAAAAGGAGTTTAGGGTCCTGGCTGTGTGTTGCTTGTGGTAAGTCTTAGGAAGGATCTGAACCAGATTTCCTGGGAGTGACCAAGGCGCTCTAAGAGCTGTCAGAATGGCTCCACACACTGTCAGGTGAATTAGCATGTATTGTCTGTTTCTGTTTTGTTTTTTCTTTACAGCTTCAGGTAGTTTTCGTGGTACCCAAGTCCTTTATGAGCAAAAGAGCCTAAAGTTAGTGACTGGGGAGTTGTAGTGGGGAGGAAAACATTTTGAGATGAGTAGCAAGAGGGATGGAGGAGGTATTGGAGATTCAGAGGGGAGTACATGGGGATCCAATTGAACAGATTTGAAGATTGAGACTTGCAGAAAGAGTGAGGAGAATCAGAATTAGGCTAATGGAAAAGCTCTCATGGGAATTAATTTTGGAGAGAGCTCAAATTTCCTGAAAGAGTTGCTGATGTTTCTCATAAAAGTGTGCCCACAAAATCTGTGGCAGTGTTGGCAGAGCAAACAGTATATAGTGGTTCAATAAGAGTGTGGGGCCCTAGGGTATATGGAGTTCGCTGGTACTTAATGTGGCACATATGAGCTCCTGAGTTTGATCCCCAGTATGGAGGGTGGTTTCAGCTAATTGATAATCTTCTCAGGGGAGGGACACTCAGAGTATGAAGTTGCTAGGCATGATTACACCTGTAATCTCTGTACTTGGAGAATGAGGTAAAAACTCAGGAGTGAATGTCAACCCAAGCTGTAGAATGAGACCCTGTCTCAGAGGAACAACAAAAACATATCTAACAATAGTGAACTTGTTTTAAAACTAGATAGGCAACTACAAAGAAACCCTGTCTCAAAAAAGAAAAAAGCACCTCATGCTCTGGGTGGTGGTGATGTACACTTTTAATCCCAGCACTTGGGAGGCAGAGGCAGGTGGATCTCTGAGTTTGAGACCTGCCTCATCTACAAAACGAGTTCCAGGACAGGCTCCAAAGCTACACAGAGAAACTCTGTCTCGAAAAGCCAAAATAGAAAACAAAAGAAACAAAAAACATATATACCTGTCAACTGGCTCATAAACCAAACAACATTTCAGAATGAAAGAGGACTCTCCACAGAGGGTACAAAAATATAGCCCTGCCAAACTTCTTGCACTTCTTCCAAAGAAGGAAAGAGACTTCGAGGCTCAGTAGTAAATAGGATGCTGGCTGAAAGTGGTTATGACTCATAGTTCTGACTGGCCTTTTAGTAATAACACATGCCTGATAACCTGTGTGCCCTGACACAAAGCCAAGTAAGCGCTCAGGACACAAAAAATGAGAAAAAAAGAAAAGGAATAGTTGGATTTTTTGAGGGGGGCAACAATTAATCTAATGGTTTCTCTTTCTTTTTTGAGGCAGGGTTTCTCTGTGTAACAGTCCTGGCCATCCTGGAATTTGCTCTGTAGACCAGGCTGGCCTCGAAGTCACTGAGATCTGCCTGTCTCTGTCTCCCAAGTGCTGGGATTAAAGGTGTGTGCCACGACATACTGGCTAGTCTAATGGTTTCTCCCAAACCAAGGAATTAACTTTTACAAATGCTTTTTTTCCTGATAATCTGAAATTGGAAAGGAAGAAGCAATATGTTTTTGCTGCTTTTTTTTAATGGTATCACTGTGGCTCTGACTGGCCTGGAATTTAGTATATACACCAGAATAGCCTCAAAATCGGAGATTCACCTGCCTCTGCTTCCTGAGTGCTGGCAGCTGTTTTGGCCTTTTATTTATCTATTTATTCATTCATTATTCTCTCTTACATGGCATTCCAACCCCCCAATTTCCCTTCAGAAAAGAGCAGGCCTCCCAGGGATATCAAGCAAACATGGCATAATGTGCTACAATATGGCTAGATACCCTCATATTAAGGCCAAAAGAAGCAACCTGGTAGAAGGAAAATGGTCCCAAGTCCAGGTAAAAGACAGAAACACCCTCACTTCCCATGTTGGGAGTTATGCAAGAACACCAAGCTACACAACAATAAGGTATATGCAGAGGACCTAGCTCAGACCCATACAGGGTCCATGATTGTCATGCCAGTCTCTCTGAGCCCCATTGACCCAGTCATATAACCTTGGATCTACAAGTTGTCCTGAATGCAAGATGTGCTGGGGAACACTTGTGGGAGTGGTCAGCCAATGACTGGTCCTACTTGATGTGACCAGAGGGAGCCCACACCTGACACTGCCTGAATGGCCAGAAACCAGAGTCTGGATAGCCCAGAGGCCCAGGATAAAACCAATCATGGCTGCTCTCCCGCCAAAGATCAATTGAAATGATTCCTAATGATAGTCTGATTTTGCTTCTTAACCAATCACAGTAAGCAGAGTCTAAGTGGGAAGTGTTTAGTATTAATTTTGACCCCTTGACACCTGCCAGTATTTTTAGGACTGTGGCAACCTCCAGAGTGAATGGGATGCCCTAAAGATGCCATTGTTATCACCCAAAACTATAGAGGAATAAAAATAGTGTTCCCTGTATTCTTCATAGACTGGGCCTTGCTATGCAGTCATGGTTAGCCTGAACCTATGTAGACCAAGCTGGACTGAAAGTTGTGAACCTTCTCACTCTGCCTGGGAACAAAGGAGTGCACCCCCATGCCTGGCTTGCCTTTTATACTTCATATTTGGGTGGATTCTTATAACAAATGGCTGGCTTGCAAGGGAAAAAGTTATATAATAGTGCGTGCTTGTTGCATACCTGAGAGATACCTAGGGAAAGATGAGGAAATTTTCCTCCCTTTTCGTTCACTTGCTTTGTTTCTAGAATACTATATTGATTCATTTATGTTCCTGTGTATATCCTAGTTATCTTAAAAAAAACAAGGCTTAGTTCACTTTATTTTTCTTGCATAAAACCCCCACAGGTGGTAGCCACAGCAGGTTCCTGGGACTTCTGAATTGGGACTCTGGTGTGGATTTTCACAAGATGGTCAGTAAATTCCTGGTAAGGAGACTTAATGAATACAGTCTTTTTCAAGAGATCGGAGGTCAAGTAGTAGTAGGTCTTGGAGATAGTATCAAAGGTATTAGTCAGGGTTCTCCAGAGGGACATAACTGATATGCATATTGATTCTATATTTAGAGTATTTAATAGAATGGCTTCCAGGCTGTGGTCCAGCTAGTCCAACAATGGCTGTTAGTAGACATTCTTCCTCTTCAAAATTATTTTTACAAAGTACATTTGTTAAAACTGTGTCCGGATGTTGCCCAGGCTGGACTCCTATAATCACACCTGCATCTACCTTATAAGTGCTACAATTACAGATGTGCACCACCAAAGGTAGCAGTCAAACTTTATCTTCATACATCATGTGCCTGTTAATATATAGAGAAAACCTTTCTCACAGTTTAATATTTTAATTTTTTGGTTGTTGTGTAGACAGGCTCTCTGTAGCTTAGATTGGCCTTGAACTTGCAGCAGTCTTGCCTCAGCCTCTAGAGTGGTAGCATTGCAATTATGAGCTATCATATTTGGTTTATGGTATGTGTATGTTGTGTAAGGGTGTTTTGCCTGCATGTATGTCTGTGTAAACTGCATGCCTGGTGCCCCTGGTGCCCACAGAGGCCTGAAGAAGGCTTCAAATTCTCTGGGACTGGAGTTATAGGCAGTAGTTAGTCATCATGTGGTGCTAGAATTCAAACTCGGGTCCTCCAGAAGAGCAACCAGTGCTTTTCACTGCTGAGCCAACTCTCCAGTCACAAGAAGCTTATGTTTCTTAGTCAATCTGAAACATAACAAGGCACTCTTAAGTTGGAAGTACTATAAATATCAAAGTGAGTTGATTTTATACACCTAACTTCTTTATTGATTAACCCCCTTTCTCCCCCCATATGTGTATGTGTGTGTTCTAGTCCACTGTTATATATCTAAACTTTTATTTTTAGAGAAGGCATGAATAGCATGGTGGCATAAACTGGAATCCCAACATTTAGGAGGGGAAGGACAACTAGGAATCTGAGGTCATCTTTAGGCAGAGACTGCTTGTTCATTTCCCAGCCACCTAGACCCTAAATAATCACACAGAAGCTATTAATCAAAACACTCTTTGGCCTATTAGCTCAGGATTCTTATTAACTAACTCTTACATCTCAAATTGACCCATTCCTATTATTTTGTATTTTACCACGAGGCTTGTGATTTACTGGTATGGTTTGGAAGCCTCTGTCTCCTTCAGCATCTACATGGTGTCTCCTTGACTCTGCCTCCTTTTCTCCTCTATCTCTGCTTGGAATTCCCACCTAGCTCTATTCTGCCCTGTCAGAGGCCCAAGCAGCTTCTTTATTCATTAACCAATAAAACTAACACATATACAGAATGCCAGTCATCCTCAGCTACATAGTGTTTGCGGCCAGCCTGGTCTCCATGAAACCCTGCTTCAGAAAACAAAAACCTGTGGCCAGTTTTTTTACTTGGCCCTGTGTAAATAGGGCCAAGTACTACATGTTGGGAGGAATTCACTGAGTTTATTGTTGTGTTAAGGATGTGGATCATCAAAAAGTATTTGTCCTGCCTCTCAAATTGAAGATATTCCAGTAGCAGTCTTCAGAGAGTGAGCATAAATAATTGCAGAGACTGCTGCCTGGGTGTGGTGGCACATGCCTTTAATCCCAGCACCAGGGACACAGAAGCAGGCAGAATTTGAGAACAGAGGCAGAAGAGAGTTCAAGGCCAGCCTGGTCTACATAATTCCAGGCTAGCCAAAGCTACATAGTGAGACCCTGTCTCAAGAGAATAAAAAAGAAATGGCTCAAAGTGGGTTGGAATATATCCCAGAGCTAGACCACAAGGTTGGCGCAGGGAGAGAGGAAAAAGTATTTGAATATTCATGCCATCTACACAGCCAGGGCCTGGGAGGACAGTGGGAACAAGTCTGAGCTAGACTCTGCTCCACTCCAACTCACAGCTTAGAGGGCACAAATGAGAGGATGGGCACTGTGGTGCAATGATGGGGAACTAGGGACACCTGAAGAAGTCCACCCAGCCCAGAGACTTCCCGGAGGAGCAGACGCCAAAGACAAGTGGGAACTGTCCTGTACAGTTGTGGCTGACTCTCCTACTTGGAACTAACCAAATTAACCAAATCATCTGTGATTTTAAGACTCAGTTTACAGTAAAATGAGGACTGGACTCTAAGAATACCAATATTATAGGTTTGTGTTAAATAGGGGACATAAAATGCCTAATGTATGTGTTCGATAAGTAATTATTTCTACATTATTTCTTATATGAAACTGACATTTTCACAGTTAGACACTTGGTCTCATAATATGTGCGCATATAATTATAATATACAATTGTTTACATGTTATGTAAAACCATGTGCCACTACACTAACTGTTGTGTTGACCTGTTTACTCTTATGCATTTAAGACTTTTTCATTTTTTTATTTTTAATATTAGTTTGTTGGCTACGAATGAAACATTTTATATATTGTTATAATCCTAGTTGGCCTTGCTTTATCTTCACCATTTGTTACCCTCGGCTTTAATACATTAAACACTACCATGCCACCACAGAGACATTCTTCCCTCTTCTCCAATCTCTTTGAAATTTGTTATTTCTTGTGCCTTTTTGCTCAGACTCGAAATTTGGGGAATGTGCCTTCTGGCGGTGATTTCAAGTAAGTCACTACAAGCAAGATACCATGCTTCCATTTCTGCAGTCCCTTTCTAAAGCTTTTTTTTTAATGTGTGTGAGAGTTTTGCCTGCATGTATACATGTGTCTGGTGCCAGTGGAGGCCAAAAGAGTGTATCAGATTCCTGGGCCTGGATTTATGGATGGTTATGGGCCGCCATTTGGGTCCTCTGGATAGCCAGTGCTCCTAATGGCTAAGCCAGCTCTCCCTAGTCCTGACTACGGCATTTAAGCAGACAGCCTTATCTTTAATATATATATAAATGTTATTTTTAAACAAAGGGGTTCCGTTTTGAAAAGAGGTTTTATGTAACAATATAGTAAAATACAACCTGGGTCCAAAATAAATATTTCAAAATTTAAGGGCCAATGAGAAAGAAATAAATCAAGAGGTAGATGTGCTTGTTGCTGAGCTAGCCTACCTGAGTTTGACCAGTCCCGGGTCCCACATGCTGGAACGAGAACCAACTTCTTCAGATTGCCCTCTGACCTTCACATGTGCACTGTGCCATACACGCCCCCCACACAATAATTTTACAATCAGCCAGATGGCAGTGGCGCACGCCTTTAATCCCAGCACTCGGGAGGCTGAGGCAGGTGAATCTCTCTGAGTTCGAGGCCAGCCTGGTCTACAAAGTGAGTTCCAGGACATCCAGGGCTGTTACAACACAGAGAAACCCTGTTTCGAAAAACCAAGATAATAATAATATTAGTTTTACAATCACATAGCTATCATTAGAGTTTCCCTCTCTCCACAGTATCTGAGTTAGAACAAGATTTTTCACAATCCCCCTAATTATGGGCTTTGGTCTCACTCTACCGCTTTCTAACTCTGTGACATTAGGTTAGCTATCCAGTTGCTCTCATACTCAGCTTGAGGCTAACAAAAAAGATTCTCTCAATGGGTTGTTTGGAAATGCAATGTAAGGACATATGAGGTGCGTGGCACCAGGCCTCACTATCTGAAGCCCTCAGCCAGTGTCTCTTACTATCACTGCTGCTGTTAGAAGACTACGTTCATCAGAATCCCTTCCCAGCTGGTAGCTGTCCTAACATCAGCACATTTGCTGTTTGACAGTCTTTATCCATTAAAGGGACCGAATGATCAAAATGACTCGCCAAATCCACTTGTGCCACAGGCTATCCTTTTCAACAGTATTTTCTTCAGAATATCACAGTGCTGTAGAATATCGTAGGTGCTCCACCAGCAATGGTTCTTCTGTCCAGTGGGGTTGAAAGGCTAGGGTTGGGGCTGGGGAGATGGCTCAGAGGTTAAGAGCTCTGGCTGCTTTTCCAGAGGACCTGGGTTCAATTCCAGCAACCACATGGTGGCTCACAACCATCTGTAATGAGATCTGGTGCCATCTTCTGGCATGTAGACATACATACAGGTGGAACACTATGTACATAATAAATATTATTTTTAGAAAAAAAGAAAGGCTAGGGTCACTTGGGAATTCAGAATTACACATTAGCATTGCAAGATCTCAGACAAGTTCTATGATCAATGCTGCTGCTTAATGCTCAGCCTCCAAATTATGCAAAATATGTATGATTGGATAATGTAGTCTCTCCTCTTTCGTATATGTATGATGTTTCCATAATGAAACACTCTATGCAATGATTTTAGGAAACAACCAGTGTAAGCGCTGGCACTTTGGAAATGGCAGGAGAAAGCCACACGGTAATAGTGAAGACAAAGATGTACATCCCAGGGCTCCAAATCTTGGGACTTTTCTTTTGGGAAAGGTCTCTGTTTATATAATGACTTTTGTGGGGGGGGTACATATGGAGCATGAACTGTGTTGGTACTTTTGAAAGATTGAGGACAAAGACGTCTTACAATAGAAGTGTATTGTGAATATCTTTAGGCTCTGGGACACGTGCTCACACGTGCACGCATGTACACAGGAGTGGGGGAGATCCTCTTACATAGCCTAGGCTGAGCCTTGAACCCATTATTCTGCCTCAGTTTTTTTATAAATATTTTATTTTTTATTATATATACAGTGCCTGTGTGTATGTCTGCACACCAGAAGAGGTCACCAAATCTTATTATAGATGGTTGTGAGCCACCATGTGGGTGCTGGGAATTGAACTCAGGACCT
>LOJH01041259.1:3839-14434 GCA_001685095.1 Ellobius talpinus
GAGTTCACTGTGCAAGACGCATGGCATGAAAAAGATCAAAGGCAGCACATGACCTGATATGCTTGGGATTCCTTTGAAGGCTGGAAGACAGAAAGTAAGATGTAGCCTATGTAGATGGCCTGACAAATGGCAGAAAAATAAGTAATTTTTTCAAAGAACAATGTCAGCACAGACTTTGAGAATAAAAAGAGCTGAGACCTGAAGAAATCAAGGATGGAACTGGAGTTAGTCACCCAGGAGGGGATTCAGTGATAAATCAGATCTCTATCTACTCAGAAATGAAGCTGGTCCTGTAATGAGGATGGAGCACCACTTGAAGGCCAGTGGAGCCCCAGAGGCCAAGGCATGAAAACTGCACAAGGTGGCCAATATTCATCTTGAGCTGAGCCATGCAGCTGTGAGTCCAACTCTTGAAGAATACCTTCGCTGTCTCCAGGCTTTTGTACAGGAGGAATCACACTTCTCACTTGAGTCACTGAGTAGGACGGCTACTGCAAGGCTATCTCAGGTTGACACAATTTTTCCCTTCTGGAACTTCCTTCTTTTCAAGACAACTTTAAACTGCTTCTTCTCCTTCTCTTCCTCTTGCTCCTCTTCTTCAGGTTTATTTAACTTATTTTACGTGTGTGAGTGTTTTGCCTGGATTTGCATATGTGCGGAACACCCATGCCTAGTGCCCATGGAGGTCAGTAAAATTCAGATCCCGCAGAATTGGAGTAGCAGATGGCTGGGAGCCACCATGTGGCTGCTGGCAAACAAACCCATTCCTCTGAAAAAACTAGTGCTCTTAACTGCTGAGGCAACTCTACAGTCAGTAGGCTTCTTTATGGAATAAATAGTTTTTTATTGATTTTTTCCCAAAATTAAATTCAAGGTATTTGAGCACTCATTCAAGGTTGGGACTTTGCCGAGGAGAAGTGCAACAGTTCAGCAGGGAGCATCTCTGCCCCTAAGGGTGGATGTTGGGTTGGAGAATGAGCTCTGTATTAGCGACCAGAGCCAAGAAGCTGAGTTTAACCACAGTCTGCTCTCCAATTCCTTGGGCTTCTTTACATAGATTGTTAGTCCTGTTCGTCCACAATCAGTAACTGCATTTAGGGGAGATAAACACAACTGAGAATGTTTCCATCCTTTGAAATACTAGGAGGCTTCTATTATTTTCTCAGAATTTATGACTTTTTCCAATAGCTGTTGGTGTGCATATGTGTGCACATGCATGTTATGTGTGCTTTTATCTGTCAAAACTAGCTGATTGGTATCTTGGAGGAAGCCCCACAGGATGACTGAATGCAGCCTGATTTTCTCCCCGACTTCCTCTCTCCCTGCCCCATCTTTCTCTCTTTTCCTTCCCTTTCTCTGTTTTTCTGTCCCCAATCTTTCCTCTCACACAATCGTTCTTTAAAGTTAACCCTAGAGGTAATTTTTCTGCTACCACTTTTTGACTTTACTTATTCTTTCTTTGTCCTTGCTCTTGAGTGCTGGTCCTCGGCCAATGCTGAGAAATGGCAGAACTGGTAACCAGTCCAACTAGATTTGCCTCCTTGATTTCAGTCTATTTCCTTAGACTGGCCTTCGAGATTTTGGCCTGCTTTCTCAGGCTGGTTTTCGTGTTGGTTCTTCCTCCCAAAACTGACTTCTCGCAGACTCATCTTTTTTGAGTTGCGGGTGTTTTGTGGTCAGTAAATCAATATAATTTTAGTGACAGCAGAAAGGGGGGAAAGTTGTGCAATTCTTTTATTATTCTTAATCGCTCCCCCAAGAGAAATAAATCGGGAAAGGAATAGGGAGGTTCAGTGGGAAAGGCCAGAGAGAAGGCTGTTTCTGAGAAGACAGGATTATAGCAACAGCTGTGCAGGGCTGGAGGCGCTTGCCCTGGAGCTCACGTGAACTGCTGACAGCTCCTTGCTTATACCTCCCCCATTCCCTGCCCACCCGCACCCACATCACTTCTAGCGGGTTTATAAAGTTGAAGCAATCCATTTAGGAGGTTTGAAACCATGTTTGGTCATGTTCCCTCATGGGATAGTCCATCCACCTAGACTCAGACTACCTCGAAAGACTTCTGGCTTCATGCTGTATCTTTGGGTGGGCAATAGTGACATGCAAGTCTTCTTAGTTGATTCACTAATTCTACTGTCCAATGAGCCAGGGTACACACTGTAGCTCAGATACAAATTTGCCAATGCTTCCTTTGGACCAACACCTCTTTCAGAACGATGTCATCTAGTGATGCTCTTCCTTGCTTATAATCAGGTGTCACATACAAGAGCACCAACTGTAAAGTCCCCAGCACTTACTACAGTTGAGGAACTGTATAATGAATCTTTAGAAAGATCAATGTGCTAAATACTCCTAATGACCTCAAGAAACTTGCTTTTTGTTCTTCATCAAGAAGGTGAAAATCAGGCCGAGAAAGGGCCCACTTCGCTGGCTCACCACTGACTAGTGGTAGAGCTGGGATTCTGACTGAAATGGTTGGATTTAGAGTCTAGCCTTTTGTCTTCCCATACTCATCTCTGAGTAGCAGAATGTAGTAAACAAATTAGCACATAATAAAAGCATGAGTCAAGGGATGTAAGTAGGGGTTGTTCAAAGTAGAACCACAGCAAATGTTTTAATCTAATCTGGTACTGTGTATTGTACGTTTTCCACCTGTGTCAAAATGAGCACGGAATGTTGGAGAGTTAAGAGGCCTTAAGCAGGGAATCCAAGCTATAAAGCCACTTTACCTCAGGGGCTCCATTTCTTCTGCCAGCTGCCATTTCTGCAGTCCTTCCTGAGGAGGGCCACTTGGAGCCTTCCTATCCCTTGCTCTTCCCATAGCAGAAGAGTTACTGTCTGGGGCCTCAGAGTTAACTGGCCAGAGACCACATTTGCAATGTACCTCACCTAACAAGGAATTCAAGCAAACAGAGGCCTGGGGTTCCCATGGAGCCCATGGTGGTGTCCATTAGCCCTCGTGTGCTCTTGTCTAAACCTCTCCCAAACACTTGACTCAAACAAAAAGCGAGTGGAGAAGGTTCGGTTCTACACCTGCCCAACCAGGAATCACTTCCCTTTGGTTGGAAGGACTGAAAGGAGAGAAGCTCAGGGCAAGTTCTTCAGCTTCCCCTGACACTTTCCAGCAAAAAGCTCTGAGGCTCTTCAAGTAAACCTCAGCTTTGTGGGATCCCGCCAAAGAACACTGACGTAACTGTCCACTGCAGGTGACTTTTTTTTTTTGCTTCAGACCTTATTGAAGTCATAAACTGTTTTTAACAGAATGAGACATGTGAGGGTCTTCAGTAGATACCATGGAGAGGGTTCTGATTTACAAATAAAGGCCCACGGGTTTTACTTTGTGAAGAGTAAGCTACCATGTCCTGTGACTTTTGCCCAGTCACATGACTTGACTATTCCTATGTAAGCTGTGAAACTGGAACCTACCCTGTGAACCTCACGTGACTTTGGTGATGATAGGAGGAGTCAAGGCACTTGGTTGGCTTTTTTTTAAACTTCCCTTTCCAAAAAAGCTATGTTCACAACTGGCTTCAGTAAAATGCTTCGGTTTTTCTTCACCTTCTTCTCCTTAGGAACCAACAATCTTTCTGAAAAAGAAAAAAAAAGTAACTGTAGGAGATTTTATGAGCTTTTTTTTAAATCTGCACACAAGACTCTGAATCTTGGTTTGCAGAAGAGTTCTTGCAAGAGGCTTTTCCGCAGACAGCACTTTATGACTTGACAGGCTGCAGGGGGAGAGAAGCCTGTGGTGTCTGTCCAGCCAGGCACTTAGATTTCTGTTCTTCCTGTTGATTTTAGGAAAGTCAGATCACAGTTCAAGTTGCTTTCTGTTGTTATTGTTTCAATCTTCGCTCTCTTCAGCTCAGTCATATATGTATAGGAGTTGAAAGGAATAAACTGATATTTATTTCAGATAAATCATAAAACACTGGAAATTACATAAACCAAAAATTCATCACTGAAAACTACCAGTCAGACTTGTTGTGACATTGGTAATTGTCCTCTTCTTTTGTAAGTAACACCCAGAAGAATAAAGTGTGTCTGTCGTGTTTAAATAAGAAGCCATACCTGTGCCCATATACCCTACACTGTGATGATTTCCTTCTCACCTACAAGTGTGCTACCTGTTATAGTTAATGAACAATTTCCAACCTTGGAGCTATAACAGGATAGACCATCAGCAAACTATAGCGCACTTTTACAGTGGATTTGTACTCAGTATCAAAAAAGAGAATGAGCCATGTATACACAAAACAATATGCATGCACATTAAAAATAGTTCTTAGTGAGAAAGTTATTTGTACAGAAAGTGCATATTGCATTGATCCATTTGTATGCAATTATAGAATAGCATTTGTATATGCTGGGGACAAAAAAATTGGAACAGTGATTGTGTGGCCAGATGGATCAGGGAAGGAGGTTCAAGCACAGAAATTTTCTAGATGGTTGTGATGTTCTGTATCTTGATAAAGTTTTATCAGTCCTGATCTAAGAATTCTGTTTAAATTTGTGCATTTGGAACCAGCCAGTGGTTGCACAAGCCTTTAATTCCAGCGCTCGGGAGGCAGAAGCAGGCGGATCTCTGTGAGTTCGAGGCCAGCCTGGTCTACAAGAGCTACTTCCAGGACAGCTAAGGCTGTTACACAGAGAAACAGTGTCTCAAAAAATTAAATAAAAAAATATGTGTTTAGGGCCTGGAGAGATGGCTCAGAGCTTAAGGGAAATAACTGTTCTGTAGAGGACCAAAGTTGGGATCTCTGTATCTATAACTGGTGGCTCACAACTGTCTGTAACTCAAGCTCCAGAGGAATTAATGCCCCCTTCTGGCCTCCTTGAACACCTGCATATGTGTACACATACTCTCCTATGGACACAAAAACATAGAAAAATTGTTTTTAAATTGTGCATCTCATGAATACAAATTTTATTATGTAAAAGAACAACTAATATTGAAAATGTTTGAGGGAAGTGAGCTCTATGTATCTCTTATACTTGAAACAATAAAAAGTGGACTGATTGATGAACAGAGAACTAGACAGATGGACACACACTATAACAACTATAATGATAATTAATTATAGAATCTAACTGTATTTGTAAGAATGTTCTCTACAAACTTAATCCACTTTTCTATGAACTTGAGAATTTTTAAATTTCACCCTTCAGTGAGAAAAATAATACAATATGATTATAAATCAAATATACTTACAAAGCATTTCAAAGATCTGATTAAATCAACAATACCCCCAAAATAGAAAACATAACCATGATTAAATATTTTGGCAATATTTAGGCCTTTATCTTTTTTATAATAAAATAGAAAAATGTGTGGAATTGAGGAGGTAGCTCAGTTGATAAAGTGATTGTCTTGCAAGAATAAAGACCTGAGTTTGACTCCCCAGTACAAATGTAAAACAATACCAAACAAACAGCAAAATGCAAGCCATTATAGTGTGGGCTGTAACTCCAGAGCTATGTCATGTTGATCCCTGGTCCTTGCTGGCTTACTTAATGAATCCTAGGCAATATTTAAAAAAACTGCCTAAAAAATGTGATGCTGCTTCAGAATGACACAGTAGGATGTCCTCTAACCTTCAAACACATGTTCACAAACACATGCACACTTGTATACCCATTGATGTGTACCTCCCCCTGTGCCCAAAATAAGACCTGTGACAGTAAACGCTGAGCCCACTGAAGTGAAGGATATGGCTCCTATTCCACTATTTCCTGCAGGAGACTTGGGGAATGCCTCCCTTCTGAAAGAGAATGATCTGGTTCCTTGTATTTCCAAAGTTTGAGTTTTATTCTTGTGTTTGCTGACCACGGTTTATTTTTGGCATGTCTCCTTTATCTCTTCAGAGACAAACAGAAAAAAACTGCAAGGAGAAAAGACAAATGTGAATGCCTACTCTCGAGCCCCACCCTAGCTGCCTCAGAGTTCAAAGTCGTGTTTCCAGCTTTTCTCATTATGGTGATATCCATCCATCCTTCATGGGGGATCCTCTGATTGAAAGCAAAAAAAAAGAGCAGCTAATACAGGTGCTATTTTTCTAAAAGCATCCCATGAATGCATAAGATACTAAGTTACAAGAGGCATTCACTTCCTGTACTATTATATCACTGTAGTTTAAATATTTGGAATTTACAAGGGCTATTATCTGTGTATTAATAGAAAGCCGTATCAACTTAGACCATTCGTATTTAAATGGTTAAGAATTTAGACAATTTGTGTAGTAATTTAATGTGTCAAAAGGCAACACACAAGCAAAATACCCACCTGTCTACTGTGCTCATCTTATGTCGTAGACACCGCAGTCATTTTATCCCTTTCTGTTGCTCTTTCAAACCACGGAAGCCACCCAGCATGAACACCAGCTCATGAGTTCAGACGCAATTGCCCCTTCCCACGAGCAGCACACAGCCCTTCCCTGCACTTTCCAGACAACCTTTGTAGCCATGTATTTTGATGTCTGTCTAAACAAAGTAACACTTCATCATTGTGTTATATAAGAGCCTGAGATTCAAACCGAAGATCATCTCTCCAGGGTGTGGAATTGAATTCAAGAGATTTTAGGAAAAACAACAGAAAATATGGGTGCATACTTACTTATTCCTCGTGGAGATTAATTGTTGAAAAGGGATAGATGTGGTTTATAGTTTCTGAAAATGGTGTGGAGCGCCAAACAATTTCTCAGCATTGCTCTGCCATCAACTTTCAAAAGAATGAATTTCATCTATTCTTTTATTTTTTTACAGAATGCATAAAAAGGCATTTAATTCAAAATACTGATGTAAAATAAAAATAAAATGGTATTTTCTAAACTCTCCTTTGGTTTTTAAACCTCTGGAAAGCACTGACAATCCATGTTCTGCGAGAAAGGCCAGTGTGTCTTTTGAGTAATTTATGACTTTCTGTGTGATGGAAAGCCTCATTTTCTAAAAGAAATATTAAAAAGTGAAGGAAAGCACTTTGTACATTATTTCATCATTTTATCAAGAACAAAAGGAATGGTTGAATACTTCCTGTAATTCCACTTTCTTCTTCTGCATACAAAGTAAGTTTCACAAGTTCAAGATTAACAGATCCTAATTGAAATTCTAAAAGGCAAATATTCTGTGTAATTATCTAGTTTGAAGTCTAACATTTTAAAATATATTCCTATGTGGGAAAAAAATGTGTTCAGAAGCTTAGCCAGTGCCATATTATAGAAAGAAATGAAGATCAGTTTTTCTAGATATTATTAGCTCCTAAAAATATAGTATTTTTGTTGACTTTGTATCCAAGCTCCATATTTTTAAACAGATGCCATCTCTCATTTGATTACAGTATTCTTTTATGAATTGCCTCTGTTGGGAACAAGAAGAAAGAGAAAAAATTCATTCCATCAAACCATAAATCTAGACACCTGAAATACACAATATGATGAATATAGTAAAAATTATACATATGCAATAATGTATCTTTGCCAATTTGAAAAATCATCAAACCTTTAGAGCAGAAAAACTGGTGTGTTGGGAAACATCATAAAACCATTAGAGCAGTATGTTTATACTTCCAAGGGTAGTATTCTTCTACCCCAATAAAACCTCCTCACATATGCATGTATCAATAGAAGCAAAGTAAATTGAATTATCTATAAAATACTGTTTTCCTTATAATATTGCTGAAAAGATATTTTAAGTCACATGCTATTAGGTAGGACCATCAACTTGCACCTAGTAAATAGTCTCATTAGGCTTCTCAATCACTGATTAATCGCCCTATATGATGAAAGAGCAATTGTGTCCTGACAATAATAATATCTTAAAGATACAGAAAGCACTATTAGGCTCTCTGCTGACAACAAGGGCTTACTGAACTGAACAAAGTTCTGTTCAAAGACCTTTCTAAAATCATAAACATCACTTAAGCTCCAGAAATATTGTTACTTTTAAAATGCAGTCACTGAATTTGACTAAACTTTAGTTGATGCGTTAGAAATCACAAGGTTACACAGCTCAATTTCTACAATTTAGGAAATTATGACCCTCCATATAAATAGGCAAAATGTTATCAGAGTTTTCTTACCTCATATGTTCCTGTCATCTCCCCCCTTTCTGTTCCCCTCCAGCTTAGCTTCCTCCTCTTTCTCTCCCTTCCAATAACCGTCTTATTTCTGCTTCCTGTGCAAACATTCATGCCCGTGAGCAGAGACTGCATATAATAGACTTTCCATTCTTGTATAGAAAATTAAACTTTTAAATACTCATTTGAGACTTAGATGATGAAATATATTCTAGCAACAGAATTACTCTTTCCCATTCTTAGTATTAAAGTCTTGCTATATCTATTATTTCATAACATAAGAATAATAAGTGTAATTTTTATTCCAAAATATTATTTTTCAAATAGCATACTTTTATGTATTTTAAGTTCCAAAGTCGTGATTATCTTAAAGTGCCAAGATCTCAACAGGCACAATTGTTTCTGTAGTTTTCAATATGTTTGGAATGTATATAAGGATGTGATTTGGAATGTATATAAGGGACTATAAACGTTATTTTGAGCCAATTCTTTCTCCTGGGCTTTTCTCTTAAGAAATATTGTGTGGCAATATAGATGTTATTTTGTAAAGTAAACACCTGAATATTAAGTAATTACTCCAAGGGATTAGAAAAGGACCCAGTATGACTGATGAGCTCTTTTGCTTCATATATCTCAGGTTCAACTTGGAAGATTCCAACAGAGAGTTAGAACCATCTGAGCTTTCTCTTTGTCATATATTGGAACTTCAGTGAAATTAAGTAAAGGACTAGCTAGTTGCTCTTATCAACTGCAACACCTACTGTTACCTTTCCTTGTGGTTAGAATCCTTCCAATATAATGGCTAGGTTCCAAGGAATATATCTTTAGTGTGAGCCTGCTAAATACTTTACAAATTTACAGATTTAGTGTTTATTATAAGCTGGTGTATCCTCCCTCATGTTATTTACAAAAAGCTATACATTTATTCTCTTGAGCTCCTTTAAGACAACTGTGAGATAAAATCATCAGTATCTTAGAGTCCATTGTATTCAATAAGACAGACATTAGAGGGACATTTTTGATACACAAAAGTCCAACACTTATGGTTTTCTCTTTCTTTTATGATCAAAGTTGGGGATGTGATCTCTCAGCTTTCTGTCCTGGCTGCCACACCTGCCTGCTGCCATTGCTTCCCCACCATGATGGACTCTTATCCCTCTGGAACTATAAATCAAAGAACTCTTCCTTCTATGAATTTCCCTAGGCATAGTTTTTTATCATAGCAATAGAAAAACAATTAATACAGAAATCAATACCAGGTCAAGAGCTATTGCTGTGGTGGACCTGGCTGTGTTGTAATTCGAAGGAATAGGCAAGTCTTTGGAACTTCGAATAAAATAACAACACAAAATATGATTGAAGGTGAAATTAGAGCTCAAGAGAGAATGTAGTAGGAGCCTAGAGCAGTGTAATGCTGAGAACATCACAGACCATATAGGTCTAAATCAAAATTTTTCAGAGTGAAGCAGGATTTTAAAAAGCAGCTAAGATAAATTATGTGTTTGTAATTTTTTGAATAATAATCTGGCTCCCTTATGCTCATATTCTTATAACTTGCTTGAGGAAAAATTAAAGGAAATGAATCAATTTCTTCGGAAGAGGAAATTTCAAGATTGCAAAATGTTGAATCTCTGGCATGGTTATTATTAATAATGCATATGTAGGTCTGTAATAAAAAAGCAGGTGGAGAAAATACAATTTGGAGAGAAATATGGAACATAATATTACAATCAAGGTACATGCTAGAAGAGAGGTTGTAATTATTAAGGAGATTAATGCCGTTAAGCAGAGGTCAACTTTGTATGGGAACAAAGGGAAAAAAGGAAAGAGGGTCCTCAGAGGAAGACATCACAGGGCTAACTCCTGAAAGATATCCTAAGTCCCTCCTGGTTCTAGAAAGCAACTGAATAAAAATACTACAGCTAATATGATTTGGGAGATTAGGGTCCTTAGCAATCTGCGAACTGAACTTGACAACGTTGTCCATATCCATATGGTAGTGGCACCACATACATGAAGGATTCAAACATGAAGGGTTCCTCCATGGTTTCAGTGATCAGCTGGATTTTCTGTGTGAAAGAGTGAAGAGGTAATGAGATTGTGATAGATCATTTTGTGAAGCTGTGACAAATGGGTTGCAGTAAAAAACCCCAAGATGTAGAAGGATACAAGACCTGTGGGTTATAGACCAAGGAGAGTTCTGTTAATGACATGAAATTAGCTCAAATGAGAAATACATGATTCAGATAGCAGATCTGGAAGTAAGTATAGGATTTGGTGTTTGTTGAATTCTGGTCTTGCTTTGGACAGGTTCTTCCCAACTACTCTCTTCCTCATTACTCTCCTTTGTAATGGTAAACTATATTCTTTGCCATTAAATTTTGGTAATATATAATTTACTTACTTATTTTTACATAGTGGTTGCAACTAAGAAATTTCTCCAGTGTCAAAAGGCTCTTTGAACTTTTCAGCAGAGTTTTTTTTAATTTCAGACACTTTTTTATTGTTATTAAAAAATTTTCCACCT
>LOJH01041261.1:1936-14434 GCA_001685095.1 Ellobius talpinus
CACACACACACACACACACACACACACACACACACACACAGAGAGAGAAACACACAGAGGGGTACACAGAGATACACACACATACACACACACATACACACACAGAGAGAGAGAGAGAGAGAAGCACAGAGGGGTACACAGAGATACACACACACATACACACAGAGAGACAGACAAAGAGGCACACACATACACACACATATGTATTCACACAACTGACAATGCTTTAACCAGGAATCAAAAGCCGCCCCTTCCCATAGCCATCCTTTTGTGAGAATTAACATTTGCTGAGCACTTAGCCTAGGAAGGGAAGCAAAACCCTAGATGATGTCACAGGTGATTGCTCTTTCTTAGGTAACAACCTTGTGACCTTTCCTCCCCGTTAATGCTATTTTTGTAACACAACATCCCTTCCTCCACTGGTTCATGCTTCTCTCCCAGATCCAACCAACGCACAGGACAGGCAAGTTTCTCAAATTTGCCCTTAGCTATGTTGTTGTGCTGTTTTCGTGTATCTGTTCACACGGGTTTATTAACCACTAGAATTTGGTTTGAAAGAATTGACAGGTACCGAAAAACAGACAAAAACAACAAAACAAAACAAAAAACAGGAGAAAATATTTTTTCATGTTCCAGTAGGATAGAAAAGAGATCTTAAGACTATGTCTAGAAACATCACAAATTGAAAGTCTCCCAACAGTGTTAACTTGAGGTTATTTTTAGTTTTTGCTGTTGTTTCGGGATTCCATCTCTATTGCCGGAATTTGGAGACTTTTTAAAAACTAATATTGTTTCCTTCTACCCTTAGATGAAGAAGGAGAAGGGAACAAAGGAAAAGATCTGAACCTGTCTCTGTCTCTCGGTCTTCGTGAGGTTTTTTTTTTAAACCCACTTCCTCCTTTTGCTCAAATCTCCAAGAGACCGGCCTCTGGCTGAGGGAGCCCAGCTCTGCGCCGGCACATTCACAGTAGCGGTGCTGGAGCCACACAGAATTTTGCTTACTTTTAAACTTCTTTTGGTGCTTTGCGCATGCAAACTAAGCACATTCTCTCCCACTCATCTGCCTTCAGCCCTAATTAAAACTTCTGGGTGTGATACTCTCCTTCGCAGAAGAAGTGCATCCATTTACAGAAACAAAGTAAGAAATTAGCGCACTGAGCATGAATCCCATCCTAAAGAAGCCTCACCTTCCTCTAATGTCCCTGTTGTATAAGATCCTAACTGTTTCATCCCAAGTCTTACTCTTTTAGAGCCCAACAACAGGAAAATATTACAGATCTTTGTCTAGGGTAGGGAGTCGGGATGCACACTGTAAAAAGCTCTGGGGAAGCACTGAACTCGATGGCTGTTTCTCTCCTTTGATGAGTTGGTTTATCAGTTAAAAAGTTACTCAAGGATGATTTCACTCAATATATTCATCCTTATACTAACAGGTAATTGTAGCACTCACCCCTCATGGAAGAAGCTTCTTTTTACAGCCCATGGAAACCATTACCAGAAGCAAGAGCTACTCAAAAGGGGGAGAACAACAGACCATGGCTCGCCCAATCCCAACAGATATATCTGCAACACAACTCCCGCACCTAAAATTCAAGGAACATCATAGAAGAGTAGGTGGGAGGATTTTAAGAGCCAGAGGACTAGCAAGTCCGCTGTGAGGTTGTGCCTTCTAGCTGTGACATGGCTGTGACATGCCTTCTAGCATGTGACACGCATGCAATCTCAAAATGGCTGCCTAAACAAAACCTGAATGATCCCTACACTGGTTAACAGACACCTAACATAGAGGGGAGAAATCTCACGGGGCCTCACCCATAGATGAAGAGATCCAAGAAATTAACAGCTTCTGAAAGAGAGAAAATTAGTCTTCCCCAGGGATGTGCTCCCTGGTTAGTTGTCGAACACTGAGTAGCCAGCCCAAGTGGTTAGCAAGTCATACTGAATGAATCCAGCAGGCTATATTATATATTTATTTGTTTATATACATACATAACAACAATGATTAAAGAAAAGGAGGCTGTAAATTTGGGAGAGAGAAGGGGTAGGCATGGAAGGGGGAGGAGGGAGGAGGAGAGGGAAATGATCTAATTATATTTTCATTAATTTTTTTCAAATAAAAAAGTGATTTTAATGATATCTCAACTGGAAGAGACTATCCATTCATCTATACACTCCACTCTGGCCTAAGGTGGGATACTATAATAATTGATACTGCTGTCTAAGAAAAAAAATGGGAAGCACCTCAGAGAAGGCCTCAAGCTATCCATACTAGGAAAACTGTGTGGGACTAGCGGGTAGAAAGAGGCAACTGAGAAAAAGGTTCGCCCATCCTGAAATCAACAGCAGAGCTGTGGAAACTTGTCTCCAATGGGAAACTTTGAGAGAGCTGTGAGTTACATTTTGGCTGCACCGTTTTGGGGAATACTTGGGCAAAATAAAGAAACAGTTCCTTGAATTAAAGTAGTGTTGGGACAACTGAGCCAAGCAAAGACAAATTCTAGAGGCATGGCTCTCATGACCTCGGTCATAGGGGCAGAAACTCAGATGACACACGGCCTGCAGAATCTCTAAAAGAGCCAGAGTTGAGTGGATCCTGAACGATGATGAGATCAGATGGAAAACGACCATCCTGTGTGTCTCCAGAGTCCTCAGCCAGTTCTCTGTGACCTCTTTAGAGAAGGTGATGGCAGAGCAATGACTCAGATGATTGAGTGCTACTATTGGGTAGATACTCTGCTGGCCTCCAGCGAAGTCTGATGTCACTTGTCATACCAACCATCATTTCTAGAAGGATCCAGTTCAAAAGAAGCCTACAGGGATAGTGTAATCTCCCCATCCCAGTGTCCTAGAGCATGTGGAGGCAGTGAAGCAGAACACCTTAGGACAGCCCTCACCTAGCAGTAGTTAATGAGGTAAGAGTCAATGCCAAAGCAGACCAAACATCTGGACAAATATTTTAAATTGATATATACCCTGTGACCTGCCTCGACTCCAGTGGAGACCTACGAAGGCTAAGCTGCCATATGTGATTAGTAGGAACTCTGTGTTTTGGTGAAAGAATTTTGGCAAGAGCTCTTTGAACCATGTGCTCCCTGAAAAGATCTAGGGAAACTCCTTTGGCCCAGATTTCTAAGAATCTAGATAAGATTGTGTGCTGGCTGGTTTTTTATGTAAATTGACATGAACTAGAACCATCTGGGAAGAAGGAATCATAATTGAGAAAATGCCTCCAGAGGATTGGCCCATAGACAAGCCTGTGAAGGGTTTTGTTGATTGGTGATTGATGTGGGTAGTGCCATTCCTGGTCCTGGATAGTATAAGGAGGTGGTCCTAGATGATATAGGGAAGCAGGGTGAGCAAACTGTGTGGAGAAAGTCAGTAAGTAGCACTCCTCCATGATTTCTGCTTCAGCTCCTGTCTCTAGGTTACTGCCCTGAGGTCCTGCCCTGGGTTCCTTCGATGATAGAGTCTGGTGCAGAGTGTCAATGAAATAAACCCCTTCCTTCCCAAGCTGCTTTAGGTCATGGTGTTTTATAACAACAATAGAAACCCTAAGTCAGACAAGTTGTGAATATTGTCATGGTAGCAAAGGGGTAAATTCTATAGAAAAAAAAGATTATTTTATGCATGTAGTTTTCATTTGAACAATTATTAACAATTTAGTTTGTATCAAGATTGGCATTTACAGTACAATAGTTATACGTTCAAGCTAAATTCACCTCCGAGCCTTCTTTGTCTAGTATATTTATTTACTTAGCTACACCGATGCCTAGCAAAGATACAGCCACATAATTTTCCTATTGAACTTGTTATCATCAATGGATTTATTGCACAGCTTCATTCCTAAGGCAAAGTACCTATGATACAAAGAGTGAAATAAGAGGAGGTCTTCTAACATTGACTTTTATACAAGCTTGGAAAAGTTAGCTTTCAAAATGCCTTTCTATTGATTCAAAATGAAGTCTACTTTATTATGACAAAATTTTCAGTGTGTTGTTTAATGCATTTTGATTACTATAAAGGTGATTTGATAATAGTGCTTCCCAATGGGGTTGCTCCCAGGATTAGTGAGTAAATGACACTAACAAGAACAGAAGAGTTGCCCAGTGCAGTTGACTTCTGAGACCTCTGGCTGGTAAACCCTTCGTGGCCTTTCTGTTTCCTCTTTGCCGTCTTATTAGACTGTCACTAGCAGAATTTATTATTTGGCTCCCTAAAGACCCTACACATACCGTCGTTCCCTAAACCTCTTGTTACCCTAACGATTTCTCCCAATACTTGCTATCTACTATAATGAACATCATTACCACAAGCTCCTTCTGGACTCCATCCTGCATCCTTCTCTGCTGGTTGCGTATCCTACTCAGTAGCCTTTCTTTCCCTCTTACGGGTGAGTCTTTGGCCAGTGCCCAGCATCAGCCTGGCTTAAACAGCATCTCCTGTTCTGACCTACCACACCTTCAATGGTTTCTCTGTAGTTCAATTTTCAGAGTACAATGGGGGAATGGAAGGAGGAAGTGAGGGGTTGTTAGGAGGGAAATAAGGTTAAAAAGGGGAAAGAGAGAGAATGTGTGTATATGACAGAAACTGAGGAACAGAGAGAGAAACAGTGATGAAGAAACAGAGAGAGAGAGGGACAGAGACAGAGACAAAGAGAGACAGAGCGAGAGATACAGAGACAGAGACAGAGAGGGAGAAAGACACACACACAAAAAGAAAGATGGAGAGGGAGGTAGCCTCTTAGTTCTTAAGAGCCTTGAAGAAAAATTAAAGAACTAGGGGCTGGGGAGTTGGTTCCATGAGTTAGAACACTGTGAGGCCTTAACTTCTAGTCACATAGCACCCATAAAACACACAAAAAGCTGAGCATGGAGATCAGACCACAATGAAAGCCAGAAGCCATGGCTTCCACTCACAGAACTCTCAGACCTGGGCCCATCAGGAGTCATCTTCTCCTGAAAGGGTTTTCTTATGTGAAAATGAACTTCTGCCCAGTCACCCCCCTCCAAATTATCCGTAAAAAGAATTCTAGCTCAACCAAGACAAAATTAACCTTTCCACACTGAGGAATATCTGTTGGTGAATATTACTTTAACTAGGCAAAGATGTGTTACATTTGTTTGTAATGCAGGATATTACTTTAACTGTGTAAAAGTGTGTTATATTTGTTTATGCTGCCGCCTTTGTTTAACAATGTAAGTATGTGTGTTTAATTCTGTAAAGATGCGTTGCATTTCTTTCACCCTGCCTGCCAAAGGTCTAATAAAAAAAAACTGAACGGCCAACAGTTAGGCAGGAGAGGGATAGACGGGCTGGTAGGCAGAGAGAATAAACAGGAGAGAAAATGAGAAGAGAAAAAGCGAACAAAAGAGAAAGAAAGGGACATGCCTGGGGCCAGAATCGTGGCAGCCACCAGCCAGACAGACACTGGACTCAGCAGGAAAGTAAGACATACAGAAAGAATGAACGGTAAAAAAAAACCCTGAGGCCAAATGTAGATAAAGAGAAATAGATTAAAGTAAGAGCTAAGCTAAGGCTGAGCATTCAAAACTAATATTAAGTCTCTGTGTCATGATTTAGGAGCTGGTTGGCTGGCTAAAAGAAAAAGACCGAGTCAAATACCCTAGGGCCAGTTTGTTCCACTGAAGTGGAGCTCAAGGTAGTGCCCCAGGTTCAGCGTCTCCATTTCTTCCAGGTGAAAACCTCTCCCTGCACGTTTTTAAGGGGCAACGACGAGACCATTGTTTTCGAGGATATTCTTAAGGATCCATTACAAAACGGTGAGCTGCACTTGATGGTAGACTATAAACTGGGCTCGCGGTATTACAGGGTACTGCGCAGGAGGTACAGGAGTGCGTTTTGTAGTAGTCTCTGCTACAGTCTGAAATACACAGCACTGAAGTCTCTCTCTCTCCCTCCCCCCCTCTCTCACACACACACATACACACACGCACATGTGCACGCGCCCTGATTGTGGTCACACAAACTTGTCACGCCAGTGCTGAGGGGGAGGGGCAGGGGAAGACAGGCGAATCATGGGGTCTAGAACATCATCCAGTGTCATTGAGGGGGATCTTGTTTGCAGCGAATGAGGCAGAGAGTGAAAGAGCAGGGCACCAGATGTCCTCCCCTGACCACTGCACAGCCATGGGTAGGCAAACCTGCACCTCCATGCATGTACCATGGCCTATACCACACAACACAAAATAAATAAAATTAAGAAATGGTGGGGCTAGAGAGGTGGTTCAATGGTTAAGAGCACCAACTGCTCTTGCAGAGATCTTGAGTTCAATTCCCAGCAACCACATGGTGGCTCACAACCACCCATAGTGGGATCCTGATCTGGCATGCAGGTGTATATGCAGATAGAGCGCTCATACACATAAAATAAAATATTTTTTTAAAAAAAATTAAGAAATAAAGAACTGGGTATGTACTCCCATCACTAGGCAAAGACAAAGAGGATCAAGTCCAAGGCCAGCCTTGGCTCCATGTTTCAAATAAAACAAGAGAGAGAGGAAGGGTAGGGGGAGAAGGGGAAGAGAATAAAAATATAATTAAAATGAAAGAAAATCTAATAAATACTTTGTTGTGGTTAGGAGTTAAAGCAGAGGCCAGGGAGACTCAGGAAAGTCTGTCCACCCTCCACTCACTCCAGGCCTTTCCCCATCTGGCCAATATAAAGCAGCATGTTTTGACTTCGATGTGGTGACTCATATTTCATTTTAACGTAATCTTAAATGAACTAAATTTTTATCATTTCCTTCTAATAGACTTTGAAAATGAAACTTACATGCTCAGAGCTAAAGTGTCTCAGATGGCCTGACCACAGGACCAAGTCCTTTGACCACTGAGCTCACTCAGAGACCAATCCAAAGGAAGGAAACATCTAGCCTACCAGTTCTTTCTGAGGCTTGCACGCCAATTCTCTTGCTGATACATTTTAAGGACTGAGGGGATGAGGAGGGGCAAGGATCTGACTAAAGTCATATTAGTGCGTTTTTCTCCACACACCAGCATCCTCCATAATCCTGATAAGAAACACACAATAGCAACTGCTGCTTTCGAGAAACTTTCTTTATATCGCTACATTTAGCATAATCCTTTCAAGGCACAGGATGATCTCCATCTTATAATGGAGATGACAATGGTCCAGTGACTGTGTCACTTGGGTGGGCTTTAACCGGCATCTTAGCAGTTGCCCAAAGCCCTCATTGTACCCACACTACTGTCTTCTAATTGGTTTGTTTTGTTATTGTTGCTCTTCTGACTTGGTTTTGTTGTGGTGGTTGTTTGTTTGTTTTTTGTTTATTTGTCTTGGTCTGTTTTGTTTTTGTTTTTCCTTAGAAAAAGAAACATGTATTACTACTCTCATGCCTATGGCCAATGACTTGTGACCATCTCTAATTCTGCATGAAAGATTAAAATGATAAAAAGATTAAAACCATTCAGATCATTAATTCCTGATTATCTCAAATGGCCAAGTAAAGCTAACTTATCCCACAAGCCAAGACCTTTCACCAAGAAAAGGAATAAAACAAACACATTATTTTATCTTTCATTATGTGGTTTTCTTATCCCAGAGAAAGGCACTCAGCTGTAAACTTAAAAAATAAAAACCAAATGGTTTGTAAAGAAGTTCTGACATCTATATTTAGCAGGTAAGAGAAAGTCAAAAAGATGATACTGAATTGAGTGCAAGAAAATAGGAATGATCAAATTCTACAGAGAGAATACTTGGTCTTGAGTTCTAGTCTTGGATCTATTAAACAAGTGTCCTTCATTGGGTAGGGGGTGACAAGAAAGGAAAGGGAGCGAGAGGGAGAGAAAGAGGAGAAAGTGCTGTGGGATAATGCTCTTGTTCCCTGTAAAGATTCATCTCTCATATTGGTTTAATAAAGCCAATATTGGCCAGTAGCCAGGCAGGAAGTATAGACAAGGTGACCAGACTAGGAGAATTCTGGGAAGAGGAAAGGCTCAGCCTACTATGGTCACCACCCAGATGCTGAGGAAGCAATATAAAAATTCTGCACTGAGAAAATGTACCAAGCTAAATGGCTAAACATAGATAAGAATTATGGGTTAATTTAAGTTGTAAAAGCTAGTTAATAATAAGCCTGAGCTAATGGGCCAAACCATTTATAATTAATATAAGCCTCTGTGTGTTTCTTTGAATTTGAAAAGCTGCTGGACCAGGCAAGACAGAAACTTCCATCTACAAAGAGGGTTCCCAAAGGGTGGCAGGAGAGAATTGACTTCCACAAGGAGTCTGACCTCCAAACATACACCATGATAGGCAGACATGCTCAAACACACACATACACACACACACACAAATTAAAAAATACTAAAATCCTTTATAGAACCCATATCAAAAACCACAAACTGCTAACATCAGAAGAACAAAGGAGGCAGCATAAATCCTAACAATGTTAAAAATAAGAAGCTATTAGGACTATGTCTGTAACTTAAGCTAAATAAATAAATTCCTGATCAAGTCCTGAAACTGACACAAAAAACCCTGAAATTCTGAATAGCTCTTATACCATGAATTAAATTCTTAAATAAACCCTATTCATGGGTTGTTTAGTTTAGTGGCTGTTGTTTAGTCCCTCTGGAGCCCAAGATCTACAAGATACATGTATTTTTACAGGTGCATGTGTGCACACACACACACACCTGTAGTATACTGTGACACCCAATCCCCAAGGTTTCTCTTGCATCTCTCTCTGAAGCTACTTCTGACATTCTGACCCCCAGAGGCCACACCCCCTAACTCTTCCCAAACAGTCTTATTAACTTGGAACCAAGCATTCAAATATATGAGCCCATGGAGGCCATTCTCATCAAAGTACCTCACCTGTGCCTGTGGTTTTGGCCTGCATATATTCTCCACTGTTATGATGTAGTCATGTGTCAGTGCCATGTCCTTATACTTCCTAGCTTGCTTATTTATTTATTTATTGACTTACTTATTCATTTTTTTATTTATTCATTTGTTTGACTGTGTGGTCCTGGCTGGCCTAGAACTAGCTTTCCATTTGGCCTTGAATTCACAGAGATTCACCTGTATCTGCCTCCAGTGTGCTGGGATTAAAGGTGTGGGGTACAAAATTTAGCTTTTTTTGGCTTTAGGACTATCAGAAATAATTCCTTTATAAATTAGTATTTTGTTGCAGAAGTAGAAAATGGATTAATTCAGTTAAAGCCTCTATCTTCAGTATTACCCCTCCCAGAATCCTCAGCAGTAGGTTCTGGGGTTTGGGTGTGCAGTGTCCCTGGAGGTCTGTGTGTTAAACGCTTGGCCCAGGTGGTGTTGCCAGCCACTGGGTGAAACCTTTGGAAGTGCGGGAGAAAGGGAGGATCTTATGGGGCAAACTGGTTAGTTGGAGGCATGCCCTTCCCGAGCATACTGAGACCCTGGCTGTTTCCTGTATCTTACCTTTGCTTCCTTTCCACCATAATATGAACAACCTTTAGCATGAGTCTCCATCATGGTGCTCCATGGGGCCACAGCCCAAAGCTATCAAGGCTTAGTGCCCATGGACTGAAATCTGAAACCAAAACCAAAACCTTTCTTTCTGAGGAGTTGATGACCTCATTGATTTTATCCTAGTGACGGAAAGCTGACTAACACAGGTTCCAAGTTGGAATATCTCCAGAACTTCTCTCTGACTTCTTCAAAGTGGAGAGATGTTCTGAGTTCTAGAAAATAAGAAACCAAGAAAAGTCTTCAGAGAACTAGGAGTGGAGAAAAGGAGGATGCGGAACCAGAAGGATCCAGGAGAGGCTGTGCAGATGGGATCCTGCCAGTGCAAATTCAGCATGACCGGCAAAACTGGACTATTGAAAGTAGAACAGGACATTTAATAATGGAACTACAAGCAATCACCCATTGCTCTTGGTGTCTTAGAAGGTAGAGTAAGTTTGTGTAAGGTTATCCAAGTCAAACTATTTGCATTTATAGATGCCTCCTCTGCATGTAAGTTTCCAAAACAACACCACTAAGTCCTCAGTGAGCAGTTCTTATGCCGCCTATGCTCATCTTCTCCCAGAGGACTCTGCTGAGCAGACTGTCTTCATCAGCTTGCTGCTGCAAAGAAGAGATCATGGCTACAGTGCTAAGACCTCTCTCAAGACAGAACCAGAAGATGCAGGCAAGGAAGCTAGAGAGTGTGTGTGCCATATCCTTATAGGATCCTTCCCCCACTGAAAAGAACCCCACCAGGTAGGAACTGTGTGACTACTGAGTGTTCTGGAACAATGTTAGAAGAAAAGAAATAAGTTCAGGTAAAGAACTAAGGTGACCTCCTAGGGTCTGGCATGTCCCCAGAGGTTCAAGTGTGGAGCTTTGTTCTTCAGTGAAGTGAGACTCAGAGGTGAGACTCTGTGGAAGCCAGTGGACTATGGAAGCTGTGATTTCATAATTTGGTAGTTTGGGGGGTGATAGAGACTTAAGAAGTGGAATCCAACTGGTAATGTGCCCTTCTTATTCTGGGCCCTTCTATCTGCTTCCTGGACCTCACAAGATGAGCAGCCTCGTGCAGCAGGCTCCTTCCTGCCTTGATTCTTTGCCTCATCAACAGAGCTAGCTGGCAATGGACTGAAATCTTTAAAACTAAGAGCCAAAATAAAATGTTCTTCCTTGGAGTCGACATTCTCAAATCTGTTGTCACAGCAAAGTAAAGCTGGCTAACATGTTAAGCAACGCCCCTCACACACTGGGACGGTGTGGAGGCCAGATGACATAGTGCTGACATGAACTTATTTTTAGAGCTTCCTTTCGAAAAACAGTATCCTCTGTTAGATCACAGTGGGGAGATAAGCTAGCTGTTCCTGTGGAGCTGAGCACTGAAATCTCCATCTAATAGCCCTGACATGTCACCCCAATGTGCATCCAGTCAGTTTGGATGCTCCCAGAAGCTGATAACTTAGAGCAGTTTGAAGGCAGAGAGGACCCTTCCAGAAAGCTTTCTTGGACAGTATTACTAATTTTTTTCTATGGGCACCAAGTTTTGGTGGTTTTTTTTCAACAGATTTCATGTGTTTTTAAATTCTCTAGGCTTCATAACTTAGTTAGAAAATCAGCATAGACCATGTCTGGGCAAAATAATGGAATATGACAAGGTAACAACCACAAAACTCACCTCAGGTATGCTGGGAAACAGGAAATACACCCTAAGGGTGTAACAGTGTGTGTCTATGTGTGGTTGTTGTTGTTGTTGTTAGGCGGATGTGGAGGCTTAAGGAAAAATATAATTCCCTATTAGTAAAAAATTACACAATTTTGAGCATTTGTTGATGACACCAGTTTGTCATCATCAGTTAAGGAATCAAGCTCTCTGTTCTTTGAGGTTTCAGTGTGTTTGAAACTCCCAGTCTTCTTTAAGATTTGTTATGAATTCATTTTTCCTCTTCTGCACTGGTTCATAGCCCATGCTGTGTGTCATATCTACCTGGAAAGTTTAAAAACAAACAAAAATCTTACTGATGTCTAATTCCACTCAAAAAAATTTTCTTTTTAAATTGGTCTTAGAGTATAGCCTAAGGTACAGTAAAGTCCCTTTGTTGGTTCTGGCAGGTAGCAACATTTGGGAATGAGGGATTTTGTGCCTTAGTACTCAGGGTGTAGTCCAGGGATGTGGCTGCTTATTTACAAATACAAATCCCCAGAGAACAAGGTGGTACATGCCTGTGCTCTCAGCAGTAGAAAGCAGAGGCAAGAGGAACTCAAATTCAAGATTAGCCTGGGTTACATAGTGAGACCCTGTCTCAAATCAAAACAAAACCAAGCAAGCAAACAAACAAACATACCAGAAACACAGAAACAAATTGCTGTACACCATTCAGGTCACAGAGTCACCCACTTAAGTTTTAATATAAGATCAGGTGATCTGTGTGGCTCTTGTTTTCTGTGCCTTCCCTCCATTCCATGGAACTGGAGTTCACAAGTATAGATGGGAGTCATTGGAAAGGGCCATTATAAAATAATGGTGTATGACTCCCTCTGGAAATTGACTTAGTCAGCTGTGAGTGTAGCTCATGCAATGGTTTGACTTTAAAGGCTTTCAGCTGTGGGATAAATGCTCTTGTAAACTGTAAAGATTTGAGACTCATATTGATTTAATAAAACACTGATTGGCCAATAGCCAGGAAGGAAGTATAGGCAGTGCAAACAGACTAAGAGAATCCTGGGAAGAGGGAAGGCAGAGGGTCAGACACCAGACAGATACAGAGGAAGCAAGATGAGAATGCCTTACTGAGAAAAGGTACCAAGCCATGTGGATAAACATAGACAAGAATTATGGGTGAATTTAAGTAATAAGAGCTAGTTAATAATAAGCCTAAGCTATAGGACAAACAGCTTATAATTGACATAAGTCTCTGTATATTTATTTGGTACTGAATGGCTGTGGGACTGTTTTAGACAGAAACTTCTGTCTGCAAATGGTGCCCAAACATTTGGCAAGAATTTCCACATAAATCCTGAGAAAGCTT